>JAGFMF010012000.1:7058906-7080254 GCA_019455555.1 Galemys pyrenaicus
CCTCCCTGGCCGGCAGCAGGGATCGAACTTGTGCTGCAGTGGCTGCGGTTTGCTTCATAGTGTGTTGCTTAACCCACTGCGCCACCAGGGAGGCCCCGAAAAGGCATTCTTCTTGAGGAGCATAGTTTCATGTTCCTATTAGCTTTTGCAGCAGGAACTATTTTAGATATTGTGCAAGAACAAGAAACTGGTCCATGGGACAAGTCTCAGAACCAAGCATGCAGGTGAGCTTTCACTGCCTGATCCTCAGCAAGCCATTGGCATATATCATTTTTTGGTAATAAACTGGATGTTTTTGTAGGTATTAAAATATTTTAATATCTAAGAACAATCTTTGAAAGTATTTACTGTGGGGACTTGAAGGATCAAGGAGTTTTATGGCTGGACAACTCCAAGCAAAGCCCTCAGCAGTTGTAGGTCTGACATTCCAGCAGCAGCTCCATACATGACTCATGACATAAAATTTTGTTATAGATCCTGGAAGAGGAAAAGAACATTAGGCGAAAGCTAAGGAAATCCAGGTAAAATATGGACTAACCTCAAAAATAATGTAGCAATATAGATTAGTAGTCTTGACAAATGTGCTCTTCTAATGTAAGATGATAATAGATGATAGGTATGGAATACAAAGGAACTCTGTACTATCTCAGCCCTTTTCTGTAAATCTAAACTTATTCTAAAGTTTATTAATAATAATATGTGCTTATAGAAAATTTGGTGACTATAGGAAAGTAAAAAAGACTTTTGCAGTGGTAGCCACTATTTTTGTGTATTTGCATATAGTTAAGTATGTATGATTTTTTAAGTATGAGACATTTGCCTGTAATTTCATAATTTCCTTTTCTAATGAACATCCTTCCATGTCATTAAATGGCATTATATTGTTGTACAGTATTCCATTATATGTAACTATATCAGAATATATTTAATCAATCCCTTCTGATTAGAAACTGAAGTTATTTCTCATGTTTCATTATGATAATGCCATGGCTTAGCCATATAGTTAACTCTGTTCATATCCTCTATTATTTTCTCAGGAGCAGTTTCTAGAAATTATATTACTGACTCAAAGAATATGCAAAGTATCCAAAATTTTGATAGCTTCTTGGTACATAAATTTGAATTATATATCAAGTGGAACAGCTCTTGCATGTATACGAACAACTGAATTAACCATAGAGAAGTGGTAGTCTAGAGCTAGTTAGGTAGAAAGCTGAGAAAGATCTGACACAGGGTTCTATTTATCATTTACTTTTGAGACTTTACCGAGAATGGCTGTGGGCAGGAGAGGGATCTGGAAGAGAATGTCTAAATAAACACAGCCCCACTGAGTCATGTGGAAGGAGCTGAGTACATGCAGTTTAACAAGGAGTGGAGCAGAGGGACAAGGAGGGTCTATCTGATGTTGGGTTTGTTCATCTTCTACTGAGTCCATAGAGGAGACAAAGGCATGAGATTCAGGCATAGAAAGGGTAGTTAAACTGGGCTTTGGTCCCAGGGATTGCTGTCTCTGTCCTCCTGCCTTCAGGGAGCTTAGATTAACCCCAGTGCTGTCTGGATGGAGAGCTTATGAGTGGCTGCTTAAAGAGCAGTGATATGCTGTGTTTCTGTCTTCAAATGTGCCGACTACGTGAATGTCATCTCTGTGTTTGATTCATTCTTGACATTTTGTCTTGTTTCAAGCATTTCTCTGCTACAAAGTTTAGAAGCCTTTTCATGATATTTGGAATGGAGGCTCAAATATTGACTTGAGTTCCTTTTGAAGTCTGCTCCCTGGACAGGGATCTGCTTCCCTACCATCTCTGGAGGAGTATTCCAATGTAAACTGCATCTGCTAGCTCTGTGCACCCACCACAGCCTTTTGAAAATGAGGAGACCCTAGAAGTCAGAGGTACAAGGAAGTAGCAAAGAGTGTAGCTTCTGAGTTTTACCTTCAATTAATGACACAAAATACAACCAGATTCTATCCCCCCTGGAACACCCACTGTTCTGTTGAGATTTGCAGAAAAATCTAGAAGGACATTAATCTCTGGACAACCCTGTTGATAACAACGCCTGCTAAGTAAGGTATGTGGAGAAGCGTAAAGGTGTTTAGGGAGAGAAAGGAGTGTAAAAATAATAGTCTCAAAACAATAGAACAGGATCTGTGCAGTATCCTTGGTTTGGGGGTTCTCAAAGTAATGGGAAAATACCCTTTCAGGGGATGAATGCAAAAGGTTTATGATACATGACTTATCTAAATTTAGAAATTAGAATTGCCCTCTTCTCTGGGCAGTTCCTCTTCTCTGCCCTCTAGCCATCTCTACCCCAACCTTCTTTTCGTTTTCAGACCAGAGTATATGGAATTAGATTCATCATCAGAAATGGTACATGAAGTGTTGTCATCATTGATCTGTACATGGCCCAATTTTATGTATTTGATCATTTTTAATAACCCGTCTCTTCCTGTTATTGAGAAGTGGGCTTATTTATAGGTTTTTGCTCTTGTGTCTGCCTTTGCCTGCCATTTTCATATACAGAGCCCAAATTCCCAGCACCAGATGGTGGGGGAGCAGTGAATCCGGCACCTCTACTGCAGGGCCCAGCAGGGAATGTGCTCCCTGCACTTGCATGCATTTCCCTCTCTGTGGCCTTTCTGCTCTTTAGCACTTCTCCTTGCTCATCCCACACAAAGGGCAGGACACCCTCAGACTTAAGGGTGGCAGAGTGAGCATGGGGAGATGGCCCAGTACCAGTGTGCTCCTGAGAGGGTGGGACAAGGGTGTGCATTCTCTGGGAAAACTCTAGAATCTCTGTTTGTGTTCCTAACCTCTGATTTTTTTTTTCAATGTCAAAAACAAATTCCTCCTGGGGGCCTAACTCAGGAGGCTTTCCGCTAGTTTCCCCAGAGACTATTCTAAACAATATAGTGAATTAGTGAGTCTGTTTTTTCAGTGCTTTCCCATGAGGAAAGAGAAGACAAATATCAGTTCAATGATGTCATTTCTTAGTCTTGAGTCACAAATACCTCAGACCTCAGACCTGTCTCAGAACCCATGGCCGTCAGCCTTGTGGTAGAAATAGGCACCATGTCGTGGGTGAAGACCAAGCGTGAACCCTAAGGGGATGAAAAAGAACAAGAAACAGCTCTCGCTGTGCTGCGTGTTAGTAGCTGCCGGGAGCAGGGCCGCCAGAGGCCCGCCTGCAGCTGGGGTTTGCTGCCCTCCACACCCCTCAGGAGCTGCCCTGTGATTGTTTGGGAATCATTATCTCTGCTGGACTTTCTATTGTTCACAGGGGGTAGCTCTTGCCAACCAAGATCCTGTTTCTGTTTTGTGAAAAGAGAGCCTAGAGTTCAGGGGAAAGAAAGGCTGTGTGGAGAGGCAAGAAACATTAAAAGGAGAGGAAGAAAATGGGTTGTGTCAAATTGTTTGTACAGTTCCTCTCCTTTGTCCCTCATCTCTTCTTAAAATAATTGCTTTAGCATTATAATAGAATTGCCATCAAACAGACCCTGAGAGTCACTTATCTTGGACAGAAGCAAGCAAGTCAAAGTGCACCAAATGAGATCATGGAGTGGGAATGAAAAGAAATATTGATCTGGAGCTGAGAGCCAGCCTGGAACAGGGAAGACAGCAAGAGATTTTTTTTTTCTTTTTTTGAGAAATAATATCTTGATACTAAGTGTTTATTTCAATATCAAAATGGACTCCAGTGAAAGCATTAGGGCATAGGATGTTTTACCATCTTACTCATTTTATTAAGAAGAAAGACTTCTAGGCACATTGTATATAAAGGGTTTTGAGAATACCGGGCCTCCCTGGTGACACAGTGGGTTAAGCAACGCACTATGAAGCAAACCGCAGCCACCGCAGCACGAGTTCGATCCCTGCTGCCTGCCAGGGAGGGGACCCACATGGCGTGGCAGACCTCTCCTGCTGTGCCCGCTGCTCCCCTCGGCAGTGTACTTCAGTTGCTCTGCCTGTTCTGCTCCCTGCTCTCTGTGGTGAATCCTCTCACCCCCCACACCTCTGGCCTGTACCCCAGTGCTTGTATGCATAAATAAATAAATCTTTAAAAAAAAAAAAAGAATACCGGTGGCCATAACATAGGAACTTCTATATTACATTAGACTGCTAGTTATGTCATAGGGATGGTGAGCTGAAGCAATGAAAGTGCCCTTCCTTTTCTTTTAAAAGGAGCTGTTTTCTAATCTACTCCAGGAGCATGACTGGAGTGGCTATGACTATGGTTTAGATTTCCTTGGCCATTCATTTTTTAGTGTGTGCTTGCTTTTCTTTTTAAAGGTCTACATACTTTCATCCTTTCATAGACTCCCAAAGTCTTTTTCATGTTTATCAGTTTAAATATATGTGGGGTGTGGGGTGTTTCTGATCACACACTATATAGATAATGAAAATTTGAGGTTCCAAGTACTTTTGTAGTAGTTTCTTCTTGCTCACAGCTTCATTTCAAAAAGAATAGGCGCAGGCATAATAGCTCCCTTACTAGTCTATATTGCTTACCTAAATCTATTCAAGCAGGTAGCAAACCACCTCCTGCCAAGAAAGTGGTTATTGAATTTGAATCAGGCAAGCAGGCAAGTGGGGGGGGGGGGGCGGGGAAGTATGAGCTTAATGGACCCAGAGGTTTCAGTAGATTAATTTTGAATCATGTGAATGTTACTATCTACTTAAAATAAAATAAGTAAAATACTAGTTTAGAAAAGAATAAGGAGTCAACAGGCATGTTGTTATCAATGGCTTTGAGGTCTTTGGTTATAGATCGTTATTAAAAAGACTATTCCAAATTCACTGACTGACAGATGCCTGCCTGGCTGTCTTCTGGCTGCCCCGGTAAGGACAAACTTCTAATATGCTCTTTAACTAACATGGTCTTAACAGAATTCAGACTTCTTGCTATTCCCTGTGGCCTTAAGTGTTTACCAGCTGCATATTCGGCCAAAAATATACCTGCTGAATTGATTTGAGCAGTTGTAAGGAGTTTTATGAGAGGGGAAGCCAAGCTTAAAAAGTAAAATATTTTGATAACCCTGGCATATGAGAAAATTTAAGAAAGCCAACCAAGCTCGACATCTTCAGCTCAAAACACTAGTTAGCTGTGTGTTATAGTGCCAAAATTCCTTCACTTTCCATTTGTATCTGATTCATCATTGCTCTAATTTTTAATGTTCTTAAACATTACCTGTTGAAACTGTTAAGATCCAGTAAGTGTCTTCACACACCCAATTAAACGCCCAATTACCAATTTTGGGCTCTTGACTTAACATTTTAAAATGAGATGCACCTAGCCCTGCAGCTGAAATATTAATGGATGGCAGATCTCTGGGGAAGTGAGATTTTTAAGTGTTCTTACTAAGGAACATGGCTCCACAGCTCCAGTGGGAACAGGCACATTCCTGCTGCTTCCCCAGCATGCCCTGTGTGCTGTCCAGAACTAGTCTGAGTTATAACTGTGGGTGTCCCTGTCAGAAGAGGAAGACTATTGAGAGCAAACAGAAGTTACTGGTGCCTGGGCAAGGGCACTGGAATAATTTCCTTTTCCAGAAAATAGTAGTGCCTTTGTGTTAAGGCCAGGAAACAAGACCGGGAAGCTTGGAGTTCTGCTTTTGAATATAAATATATATTTAACAAGATTACTTCCTAAACACTGAATTTGAGCATAAAAGTAGGCAGGATTCTTGGCCAGGAAATGGGGTGTCTGAAGAGTCATCCCAGGTCAAGGCAATCCAAAAGAAATCAGCTGCTCTCCGGGTGGTCTTATTTCTGTACCTGCCAGCTGGCCCTTCCCATCTTTTTAGTTGCAGACTCATAAGGATAATTTAAGGAACAGGGCAGATCTGCTTTGCTTCTCTTTCTTTGAACCTTAAAACCTCCCTGTCCTTTTGACTGGAGTGCAGATGAGATGTGTTTGATAAAGAAGTTGTTCCCCATCCACCCTAATGCACCCCTTACCCCACCGCCCCAGCCAGCGATGATCCTTCCCTCCTCTAGATGCCTAGTGATATGCCTGCTAGTGGCAAGAAAGTGTCAGGGTATTTATCATCTCCTGCCTTGTATTTCAGCACTTAGGGACTTGTTATTTCTCCTCTCTTCTAAAATGCAAAACTCCTGAGGAGTAGGGCTGTACTTGAATCACCTTGTCCTTATTTCCACCCTCCGTTCACCTCCCTTTCCTCCCCCCTCACCCCTGTGCTTCACTTTTCCTTCAGTAGACACGCAATAAATATTTGTTGAATGAGAGTTATTTGTGTCTTCAGACCTTTCCAGAAGAATAGGATAGTCACAGTGCTTTATGATCCAAGTGTTGGCGGTTTAAATTCTTCTTAAGTGAAACACAAAATTTACATAAACATCTCATATTCAGCTCTGCTCCCCTCCAGGGGAATTTAGGAAAGATAGCAGCATAACATTCTGCCACTCCCAACAGAATAGTTTTCTCATACCGTGAAGCTCCCCTCCTGCCGTAAGACACCCCCCTCACCACCCCAAACCCCAACAGTTCATCATCTGCAGAGGCAAACAGTAGGTTCACAGCCTCCTTTGAACTCACATCAGTCCAGAGAAATGGGTAAGGAATTAAAAATATCCTTTATGTGTTGGACATTTTTAATGAATAGTATTTTGTGTTCAGATTTTATTTGGAAATACCAACCTTATTACTTTCATCTTTATAATGGATTTCTGTGTTGGCTTCTTACATTAGTGAGACATCTAATGTCCATTGAAAGAATGGACATCACAGGGTGCACCTGCATTTATGTGACTCTTAGGGCCATGGAACTTAAAACTAGAAGAGGCTCATAGCATCCCTCTAGTCTAATGATGAAGACATGAGACCCAAGTAGTAAATAACTAGTCTATGAAATGCCCTTTGACAGGTAGGTAAAGTGGGCATGAGAACCGGGGCTCCCAGTGTGTATGTGTGTGTGTGTGTGTGTCATCCCTCCCAACCTCACTGAGACTGACTACTGTGATTCTGTGAGCTTCACCCTTCTGCTAAGTGACACAAGTGTCACTTCCCATATAGAGCTGCCACCTTCACTGAGGGGATCCCTTTATTTCTAGCAACTCCTGAGCCTGTAGTACTGTTTTGGTCCATGACAGAGCAGGTGAGAACTGCAGGCTGATCCCCATTCCACATGTATGGCCCTTTGCTGAGGAGCCACTTGAACAGCACATCTAATTAGGTGTCAGGAAGGCGCATTCCCTTCCCCTCAGGAGATGGAGGGTGAGGATATGATTCTTTTACAGAGACCTTTCTTCTCCCAGCAGGAAATATGTTATATACTCTCTCATAAATTTCCTCTTATTTCGTCATCTCAGCAAACAGTTCTCTTCCCAAATTGAAAAATAGTCATTCAGTATTCAGCTTTGCTCTTTCAGTAACGACAGCCTTCGCCGTGACCCTGCATGTGCCGTAGCAGTTGTCTGCTTGGCCAGTATTTTGGTGAACAAATGAAACAACAGATAGCTCCTTGTTCCCATTAGGAGCTATTGTGGGCTCTGGCTGTGTTTCTCCAAAGTCTTTCATGCGCGGTGGCCATGATGACTTGCATCGTGTGAACCTGTGGCCTGCCGCGGTGTCTACATGTGGGCACAGCTGGGTGAGAGGCTCTCAGCAGCCCTCTTGTTCAGGCCTGAACACTACGCAGAATCAGAAGTGGAAGCAGTAACAAATTCCATGCTAGCTCTAATCTGACATCATCTCTTTCAGTTTTGATAGATAGCCCGGATCCCACCCCTCTCACTTCAGACTGCTGGCCCATTTATCTTCCTTGCACCCTCAACAGGAGAGCATCTACCAAGGGCAAATAAGATTTTCTTTTCCCTCTCTTTGCCTTAAAAATTCCCATGAGTTAAGATTACCATGAGTTAAGTTCCATTTGGAGGGCTCAGTGCCTGACAATTTAGTTTGTGATCGTACAAAAGCTCCCCTTATCTCACTTACAGGGCAGCAGAACCGACAGTGGAGATCTTTGGCACCTGCACAGCAGCAAGATTAGGCTCCGCCTCTCTCGGAGGCGGGTGTGACAACCCCAGGATTGTTAGGAGTGTTGCCTTAAGAACAGTGGGTCCACAGGCACGCAGGCAGGGCCAGCTGTGTCTGTCATGCTTGGACTCTGTCTCTATCAGTTCCTCACCCATGTGCTCACTGTTCCCATCAGTCAGGGGAGAGGAACCACAGGCAGGACTTTCATCTGCAGAAGGAACCTCCTTCCAGAGGAGCCCTGGAGAGAAGGCAGAAAGCTAAGGGCTGTGGACTCAGAGGGGGAAGAGCAGAGGTGGCCCGCAGATAGCAGTGACCTTCTCTGCACTTCCTTCTGCAGGGACGCCAGCGTGGCTTGAGGCCAGACACATGCAAGTCACTGTTCTGGTTTTTCTATTTCACCCACATCCCAAACCAATCATACTGTGTGGTTCCACTGCTACTCTTTTCCCTCTGAAAATTGACTTTTCACCCCTCATTCCTGTCCCTGGAGTGTGGCTCTCCTGGTGTGTCCTCCTCTCTGAAGGGTTCTGTCTGTCCTCTTGCTTTGAGTCTCCCTTCTGAACTAGGCTCCTCTGACAACCACCCCGATTCTTCTGGCCTGTTGAATCCTCTGTTAGCTCTGTAGTCAAACCACATCTCTTGCCTGATTATTTTTCTTTTCATCTAGATGTAACCTGAAAGCCCTTGAGAAGCAGAAACTGTGTTCTATTTTGCCTAGAGTGTTGAAAACTAATTAATAAACAACAACAAGATCCTGCAGCAATATTATTAGGGAATATATTTCCTTTGAGGGAGGTTCATGTGTGCTGAATTGATAATTCATCACATGTTTGGCTGCAGCTTCTCTTTGTACTCACTACCTGGGGGCAGACGGGTGCTTCCTAAACAAATGAATAGAATGATAAAATATGTACAAAAAAGGCTTAACTTATATAAAAAAAAGAAACAGGGTTTAGAACAATCATTTGTTTACAGTTTATTTCTTTCATGTTCCTGAATTAGATTCAGCCCAGCAAAGTCCTAACATGAATGTTAAAGACAAATGCCATAGATGTTTTGGGAAGGGGAGGCATGGGGGTGGATTGCCAAGGAAAGCCTGGGACTAAGGGAATCTGGGGTTGGTCTGCAGGTAACAGGCTTAGTTTAGATTTGCAGGAACTGGTCATAAAAGCATCCGAGACCGAGCAAGCTTTGGGAGCAGAAGCGTGTAGCCATGAAGCGTGTGCAAGGACGTGGGCAGGGTCCTGGGAAGTTTGGGGTTTTGGTCGTACTGACTGGTGAGTTGGGCTTGGAGGTGTGGATTAGCAACACAAAGCTAGATGGGAGAGGCCAGCCAAACATTCAACTCAGAGACATGTTTGGTCGCTTGCATTTTCTTATCTATACATGCAAACATTTATTTGTCGAAAAAGCAAGTTCTATAATTTAAAGTTAACTTTCAGGACTTCTGAGTGGTTTTTACCCACCAGGACAGCATCCTCTGTGTGGCCAGATGATTGACAGCAGTGGGAAGGACTTGCATCCAGAGCCCTTTGCACATCTTTCTAACTGAGCATCAAGAGATGATGGCCTGGTGTCCAGAGGGCAGCCTTTGCAAGACATCTGGGGAGGACTGGCTTCTCACAGAACTCTCAGTGGCATTGTTGACCGCCTTAGCAAGGAAACACATAGGAGAGAAGCACTGATTCTATTCTTGTAACATCAGAACCTATAGTGGCATCTGTGGCATGTGTAAGTCACTTCCTCAAAGTCTACTTTGAATTGGCAGTTTTGCCAGTGCTTGTGGTTTTCTGATAGTTTATGTGATCTGTGCTGTACAGGGTCACAGGCCTTGGAAATCCAGAAGGTGCATGCCCAGAATCTTATGTTATCAGTGACTACAGGTACAATGTTATAGCCACAGAGAAAAATTCACTAAAAAGACACTTACAATTCTTGACTTAACAAAATAGATTTGCATTTCCAGGGACAATTTCATTCCTCTTTCCTCCTTTTTTATTTTATTTTTCATGTTACTCATGAGTCAGTGTTCGCTGAGGCCCAGCTGAACTTCTTGTTCACACTAATCTAGTGGTCTGTGGATTTGTTGACAGTCTAAATATGAGTTTGACAAAGTGAATATTTGTAGGAATCAGGGCAAAGCTTAGTTTCTGTGCTTAAAATTGCTAGTTCTTGGAGACTTTTCTTTATCCTAGAAGTGCCAGTACCCTTCGGTGCTAAGTTATGGTGATGGCTCACCAAAAGCTTGACTCTGTTGGTCATGGAAAGCTTTCGTGCTGCCTCTAATGATGAGGTAAGTACTTTGAATACATGGTCCTAGGCAGTCCTATTGGAATGGACTAGAGCTTTAGTTATGGTAATATGACTAAGTTTCTGAGTTAGTGATCTCTTTGGAAAATGTGATCTGGCCTCATCACAAACCCTTGGGCTCCATCCAGTAATGAGGCTTGGTGAACAGGCAGCATCACCCCCCAAGTGTCCACACACTGGAGATAGGATCTTCTGTCATTGTTTCAGCAGATGCTAACACTCACCTGGTTGCCACATTGTAAGAATTCTGGTGCCTTTGGGCCCCTCCCATTGTCTTTGGGCTCACTCCTAATGTATAGTTGAACAGAACAGGGCCTATCACACATGCTCATCTCCACAGCAATAGTTCAAACCATGACAAACTCTACAACTTTCATGCAAAGCCTTTCATGTTGTATCTTTTGAATGCCAGCCTCCCACTCTCAACAACCCCATATCCTGATATTTGTAGCTCCCGTTCCACAGACTCAGTCTGGATGCTTACTGTACACAGACACTCAGGTAGACACATCACTGTGCCTTGGTTGGGGGTAGAGGCTGAGAAGGGATGGGAGCAGAAGCCTTGCCTCTACAGTGTGAAGTTCACTCATGTGCACAGCAAGTAGCTCCTTTCCCTCAATGAGCTCAAAATGGACTGACCCCTGCCATATGGAAACAGTGACAAAAGAGTATAGTGTACTAGAATGCAAAATATTGGTGTGGCTTATGAGGAAAAAAAGACACTTTTAAAATATCAGTTAAAATTGTTCTCTAATCTCTTTGAGATTGTCACCAAAGGATGAGTCTCTAGAAGTACCCACAGTAGACAATAAGATGACCATGGGCATGCAGCATCATGGCTTAATAAAAAAGCATACTTAGGTAGGAATCCAAATCAATCCAATGCTGCATGTGAGCTGTGTTCAGCATTTTTCAATTGTTCTGCTTAGATGTTGCCCCAAGTCAAAAAAGGAACCTGAAGAACTAGGTTAGTTGTTAGGGGCCTCCACCTGTGGTGGCGATTGAACTCTGAGGAAGTGAAGTACTCAGGGAAGGCTTTTACTTGGAGAAAACGGGAGGCCATTAATGGGTGATTTTCAAGAACATGAAC
Organism: Galemys pyrenaicus; assembly: GCA_019455555.1. NCBI lineage: Eukaryota > Metazoa > Chordata > Mammalia > Eulipotyphla > Talpidae > Galemys > Galemys pyrenaicus. The sequence continues at coordinate 7,070,299 of JAGFMF010012000.1, forward strand.
TACAAACCATAACCTAAAAGGAGAGCTTTTCATCAGTTAAGCTTATTAACTATGAGAGTAAGTTGTGAAATAGTAATATAGAGATAAAAGAACTAGAAGAGGTCCAGAGTTATACTATACTTTCTGTACTTAAGAAGTTAAAAAGATATAATAAGAAGGTCACAAGCCCAAAGGTGAGGCATTAACTGCAGAATAAATCTCTGGAAACATTTGCCAACCCTATAAATCTGTATAACCTTGATGACATGGACAGAAGTGCAAACCACACATGTAAATCAGCTAAGTGAGCGTAAGTCATGTCAAATTGGTGTAACAAACAAAACAGAACTTCAGCTTGTGCATGAAAAGAACACAAAACATTGCTTTTGAGGAAGTCAATAGAATCTACCATTTTTAGTATTTTGTTGATCTAAGAAATTCACATATTTTGCCTTGAGTTCTAAGGGCTAACCTCAGTTTCTAAACTAGTATGGGTTACCTTGCAATGCAAAATTGGTGATTTCAGCTCCAAATTTCAAGGTAGACTCACTTTTTGATACCAAATTAATTTCATGCAGAGGGTTGAAGAATCCTAAGTAGCTAGGCCCATTCAATTGAATGCACTCACTTCCATAAATTTCTTTCTGCCTGATACACACCACCATGACTGTCCATAATGTTGGCTCCTTCCTTGCATTTTAAAAAAATATAATTCCTTTACTTTCATAGATGAAGACATGCAATAGCAGCCAGTGAAAATGAGGCCCCACACTCCATAGACTGTACAAAGGGTCAGGGGGCACTCAGCAACACGCCTGACCCTAAGGAACTGAGCTCAGCAGCCACGTTCAGCATTACCAAGAACAGGGGTTCTCTTTGGCACAGGGGGATGACTGAGTCCCATGAGTGACCAGTAATCGACCTTATCAGAATAGCCACTGGCCCAGGCTGGCAGTCTGAGGGAGAGGGGCCAGCACGAGACAGGTGTTCTGCAGACATTACAGCCAGCCGGGTTTTGAGAAGAGCTAATGTAGCAATAGTTGTGCCTCATCTTCATACACGTTTATCCTCTAATTATCATCTGATTCACATGGAAGGTGTCAGTGGGGAGCTGGATGGGGAAATCTGAGCTTTGCGCACCTCCTTCAGCACCAGAGGGTCACGCATTTTACTCCTTTTGTTCTGAACTTTCATCAAGACTCTGTGATGAGAAGCTCCTGGGGACTTTTCTTAGGACGAAATCATTTAACACAAGTGGTATCGTTTACTTCAGAAATGATTCCTGGGCGGTTACATAAATACTAACGAGGTGCACGACGATGTGTTCCACCTTGGAGTTTGCGGCAGAAGTCACGGAGGCGCTGGCTCCTGTGAGGAGCTCTCTACCACGTCAGGTTCTGTCATCAGGTGTGCCTGGTGATTGTTATTTTTTCCTTCCCACTCATTGCCTTAAATGATCCCTAATGAAAAAGGAAAAAATGGAGATGTAGCCAAAAAGAGAACAGGGTGGAGGAGCTATAGCTAACCAACAGTCAGAGCACACACAGCTAGTGCTTGGATTTTTCTGCTGCCTGTGGTGATATGTTATGCCTGTTTGAGTTAGGATTCTGAGTAGGGCACCCTATGACATGCTCTGAGGTAGGCAGAGACTTTTTTTTTATTCTAAGAGTATTTATAATGTGGTAGATGAGACAGCACTGACAGATAAATAAAAATACAAAGCAGAGAGCCATCTCTGGTGTGTTCAAAGTGTGATGTTCTGTTAACAGTGGCCTGCAAAACCATAGGCATCAGAGCAAAGAGATGACTGGACTTGGTGACTGACCTGGAAGATTGCCGCTGGAGAGCTAGCAGGTGTGGAGAGGGACAGACAGCCCCTGATCTCTGTCTCACGACTGCCATCTCGGCTAGGCCACCGTGACCTCTCCTCTGGACTGCAAGAGTAGAAGTCCCTAAGGGTTTCCCTGCTTTCATGCCTGCTCCTGCCATGACTTATTTGCCTAGTTGGACAATTTTTTTTTTTAAATGCAGACCAAATCCCCTGTTTCATGCTTACAAAGCCTGGCATGCCAAGACCGCCACAATCTAGCAATTTGCTTGTGTCCATGGCCTCATTCATTCATGTGTTCATTCCTTCCTCAGTCTCTTGCTACCCCAGTCATCATTCTCTTCTTTGAACATGTCAAGATCTTTTCTACCTTTGAGCTTTAGCACTAACTGTTGTGGCCAGAAAGCTTTTTGTAGCCAAAAAATGCCTGAAAACTTCTTTTGGGGTGTGTCTAAAATATAGGGCGTGAGGCAATGAAACAAAGATGATGCAGACAGAAGAAAAAGCCACCAGGAGTTTGTCATTCTCCATTTTTTCAGTTTTATGGGCAATTTCTGGAGAACAGCAGTAAGGCAGAGAAGCGATGGGTGAAGTAGAAAGTGGGTGATAAAGCAGTCGAGCAACTAAGCATGCAATACTCTTCCACTTGCTGCCACATTTCTCAAAAGAATGAATAGGGCCTGACTGGCCTGGTCAATAGACAGTGCATGTGGGAAAAGAAGACATTGAGTGTGTTCAGGGGCAGAGAGGGAGACATCTGAAAAGAAGGTGCAAAGGAAGCCTAGCTAAGAGGGAGGGTAATGGGGAAAGATTCCAAGAGAGTGGGAAGGAAGAGGACCATGAACCCAACTGCAGAGTTTTGCAAACAATAATAATAATAATAATAACAATAAAGACACAAAAATCAAAAATGAAAAGACAAAGACAAATTGGGGACACTTGGTGGGGAGGGAAGAGGAGGAGGGTTGAGGGCAGACAGGAGCACGGGAGGCGATGGTGCACTGGTGATATAGTGATGGGGAATACATGGGGATTACAATTGATGTCAAATATATATAAATTTTAAAAAAGCAAGTATCAGAATTGCAGTGACTAGAGTCACTATTATGGGTTGGATGATTGTGTCCTCCAAAATTTATATGTTGGAATCTTTACCCCCAGTGGGATTGGTATCAGGAGATTGTGTCTTTGAGGGGTGATTAGATCATGAATGCAGAGCCCTCATGAATAAGATTAGTATCTTTACTCATCCCTTCCGCCATAGGAGGGCCCAGCTGGAATAAGGCATCTATACACACTAGCAAGTGGGTGCTCACCAGAACCAGGTCTACTGGTACCTCGATCTTGGACGCAGCCTCCAGAAATTCAAGATGTAAATGTCTGTTCACAAACTACCCGGTTTCTGGTACTTTGGTATAGCAGCCCAAACAGACTAAGACAATCTCCAAGGTTTGCACATTAATCCTCTGTAGATAATATACTGAGTGGTGTGAGTCTCTTACTGACAGAAGCCTTGGAATGCACTAGGTGGGGCAAGTGCAGATACATAACTACAAAATCGGTGATTCCAAATCTGCAGCCATAAATTCACAGCACCGCTAATGAAACATTCTCAGGCTCCTCCTTTACTATTATCTTTACTTTGCTTTTCTATTAAGGTATTCCATATATTATTAGATAAACAAATCTTAAGTACCATTCAGTGAGTTTTTATACATGTGTATAAACCCACATATATCACCTATGTTAACAGAGAGAACCTTTCTAGTACCCCCGGAAGAATCCCTTCTATCTCCATCAAAGGTAATCTCAACTTTACCACAATTGCCAGAGATTAGTTTTGTGGGTTTTTTTTAAAAACTGTTTGCTCAGGTAAAATTGGTGTGCACGAAACTTCACGTACAGTTTGGTAAATTTTTACATGTATACACCCATGAAATCATTACTGCAATCAAAATAATGAACCTATTAATCACCCTTGAAATTTATGCCTTGGCCATCCCTCATTGCTTTCCCTATATCTGCTAGCATATGGCATTGTCACTGGAAATGAAATTAGAGCACTGTTCAGTGTGAGGTTAACTGTTCCTCATTCATGGGGATGGCTCTTCATATATTCTACCCAGTGCCCCTGAATCTTGAGGTTGTCCAGTCTGGCTGGACAGGCACCAATCCCAGCCCTGTGTGAGCACAGAATACTGCTCTCTCTTTGAGTTCTTTCTCTGACCTTAAATAACTTCCTCACACACATGTGGTGAGACATAAGCAGCTAAACCCCCAAGATGGACCACTTGAGTTTTCTGTGTGTGTGGCTCTCTCTTTGTTATTCTACCCTGAAAATTGTATTCACCTTCTCCTCTCTGGGCCCTCGAATTGTCTTTTCAACTCAGGTATCTGTGAGCTCTGAGTGTCTCCTCCATGCACGGCCTGGAAAACTCATAGAGAGCAGTAAACCAGGGCCATCCTAGGGCTCAGTTCCTCCATCCCCTATCTCTTAGGGATCCTTGTCTTTCATTGGTTCATGTTTCATCTGTGTTCGGTCACTTCAGCAAGAGGAGGGAAACAGTCCTCATTGCTCTGTGTTGACACAGACCAGAAGTGCTTTGTCAAAGACTAGACACACGTCTAAGCTTTCACGGATACTGCGTAGAGTTTACGATAATAAATTCAAAATTTTTAATTGTAGATAATTTTCACTAATGCAGTTGACATTTGTTTAACCCAGACAGAACATATTGCTAGATTTTATTCCCCAATCTATCACAGTAAAGACTAAAGGTGACAGGTTCTTAATGACATCATTCACTCTTTTTGAACTTCGGTGATATACACCTTCATTTAAAATGCATTATTTAACCTGTTAAGTAAGTGGTGATGGTGGCAAGGAGGGAAGGAAGCAGAGAGAGCAGATAAATCTGTCTTTGCCTGATTGATAGTTGTAATTATGTTTGACAGCATGTACTTGCTAAGTAATGCAGTCTGGATTTTCCCCAAAACCTGGTGATATTAAATGTTTAGTAGCTTGCCCATTAGAAAACTCTCTGTTGCTTGCCTCCTTCCTGTTTTAGTCTCATTTGGGGTGGGGGTAGTGGTTCCTTCTCACACTGAGGAAATCCATATCCACATAACATCCTTCCCTGGTTCTTTTAGATTCTTATATTAATGACTGTGCCAGCAGCCCAGTGCTGCCTTAGGGGCACAGCACATGGTGGGAGAGGGCCCCCCCACCCACACATAGCTGCTGAGAAGCAGAGGAGTAGAAGTGGCAGAAATAGTTCAGTCTCTTCTCACTTTAAGGGTATTGGAATCCTAAGAAAGTGTTTTAGTAGCTCTCACAGGAAAATATGTATTGAATTTTTTGCAAGAATGAGATTTCCCTGAGGAGAGTTGCTGCTTGGCCTATGCTTTTCTATACATTATGGACAATGTTAAGAGAAAGCAAATAATGCAAGACTGTCTTTTTCAAGATCTTATTCCCAGCCTCTGAGTTTCTCGTGGAGTAATTTAATTCATTCTTGAGTCAGGTAGCTGCTTCTTTGATGCCTTTGTCTTTAGAACCTCTGTTTGTAAATCTTCCCTAAGAATAGATCAAAATGATGTTTAAATCTGTTTCTAGAGTTGCGGAAGTAAGAACAGAATAAGACTTTATGACTGCTGTCTACCCCTCCTGTTTTCTGCACCATATGTTGCAGCGTTCAGTATTAGATTAGACATCTCTTTTAGAAATCATCACAGTTTTCACAACTCTGGACATTTACCTCCTTGACTTGGATCAGTTTGCTTCACATTTACATTAGCTAAATCAGATAAAAAAGTCTGCCATTTAGAAACAAACTATAGAGCTTCTGCAGATTCTTCCCTCCTCTCCCCAAGGATTAATGGAGCCCTTGATGGCATCCTACTTTCTTCCCTGCCAGTTTAGTGCTCATAACAAAAATGCCAACATTTTTTGGGGGGGGGGGTGTGGGGATTGTGGCTGCTGTTTATTTGAATTAAGAACTTCTTCATAAAAGCAGATTTGAGAATGTTCCTCAGACCTATTTAAGAGAGAACCCCCAGTACCTAAGACAGGAAGGAGAAAAGTAGAACCCAAAGACAGACAAACCTGGCCATTTCATGGGTTGGTCTAGTTGGAACCCATGCAGTCTAAACATTTACTACCTCCCTGAGTGATAACACCCTAAAAAATGTTAGCAACAGAAGACCAAGCCAGGTGGAGAGCATTGTGCTCCATTTCCCTGTGTGATGATGCATCCCTATTCTGAAAGTATTTTAGGTAACAATCTAGATTCTCATGGATAAAATTGCTGATATAGCCTCAGACCTGGTATTTATTGCTCCATAGATGCTGAGAAATCCACCTACAATGATTATATATATTGAGTTTGGAGAACAGTATTCCCAAACAATCATTTCTCATTGTCCTGTTAGTCCATTTATTCATCACATTAGCCTCTAGAAGGTGTGCTCAATCTTGCTTTTACTTTCTGAACTACTTTTCGGAGAATTCCCCCCTCCACCCCACCCCCCATGTTAGGCACCTCTGATATAGCCGAAGAGTAGCCCCGATAAGATTCTGTCTGGATATTTTTTCTTCAAATTGTTTATTTTTTCATGAACAGTCTATTGAAATCAAAATGTGCAGCCATTAGACTCCAGCCGAGTAGAGTGCAAGACCTGCCACAAAACTCTGACCTTCTTAACTCTAAGATTTTAATTCTAAGATCATGCTGGGACTAAGCACGAAGGTATTTTATGTCTCTTAAATGTGTTGGTCTGATACATTCTGCATATTAGCTGCCTCATATCAACAGCAAATTATATTTTAGGAACAGGTTGTTCTTACCTAAATTTGGAGAGCAAGTTCCAATAAAGTTATAAGATGATTCAGAGTTTAATTTGTAAAGAACATGTTTGTGCAAATGTTAATAAATAGGCAAAAGTATCTAGAAACAAAATGAGATAGAAGATGATGGAGAGGTGGTGTGTCGTCGTTCTGTTTATGTGCTGATTTGTCATTCTTTTAAAATATCTTAAGACTAAGACTAGATATCTTAGTGTCTTAAGCAAAGACTGAGTTTCCTGTTTGGAGTGATGAGAAGTGATGCTGTGAATAATGAGGCTGTAGGAAAAAGACTGATCTTTAAGGAAAAGTGAGCTCAGTCACTGAATGTTGAAAAGGAGGGTCAGCTTCTCAACCACAGCAGTCTGTATTCTGCTTTGCAGAATGTGCAGGTAACCTGCATCTCCACATTTCCTTTCCTCAGCAGTGTCTGCTGACTTGCTGCAAAATCAGGTTTGATCTAACTAACATGATGCTTTGCTATAGAATTTTCTGACTGGGCAAAACCAAGGTCAGTGGTCTCTACAATTTGAGTACAATTTAGTGTCTTTGTACAACATTTCATGAAGGGGGACCATTTCCAAGAGACCTTTTTAAGCCATTGCGAGCTAGAGATGTTAACACCACTTGAGTGATGAGGGTAATGATATTCCAGATATAATAGTCCTTTATCACAGCTTCCTAGCTATAGGAATATATAGCTTCCTAGCTATATATTGCAGAGTTGTTGATCAAGTCTATATGAAGGCTAAGGAGAGAGCACGCAATTCCTTTCATCAGAACTGATAACGAAAGAGCTAGGTGGGGTTGGCCATGCTTCTGTCTTTCTCTGGTAGCACTGTAGAAAAGCAGGGAGTCCCAAAAGTGGGAGCAACTGGAAAAGAAACGTTAGACTTGGGCGGCCTCAAAACTTGACCTATGCTTTGGGATATCATTGATGAGTATGCATGTATGTTTCTATATTGAGGTAACATTGGTTTAAACACTGTCTATGATTTAGGAGAATAGGTTCACACCTGTTCAGATGAGTGTCCCCACACACCCCAGCATCCAAGTTCTCGATTCAGAATTGTATCTTATTTAATCTTTGAACTGCCAACAAAACTTACCTCTGTGTCTTTCATCTTATAAATGTTCCACATATAATTTGCCAAATGACTAAATATACAAATTCAGTGGTGTTGGCAATTAGTGTTTCTCAGAATCAACTAAGGAGATCTAAAATATGGCAGCCAGTTCCATTCTCCCAGAGATTCTGATTCACGCAATTTGGTGTATTTATGGTAAAATTCCCAGGTGATTCTGATGTACAACAGGCATGGAGGACTAGGAGACAGGACTGACTCCCAGTGGTCTGCAGGTGATCCTGAGTGTATCATGCCCCCTACCCTTCTAAGTGTCTGTATGTTTACCTTCTGCTCATGAGTGCTGAAGTCATGACAGAGTTTTTTAAAGTTATTCAAAGATGATGATGGCATTGGCCATGTGGGAGTACTTGATCTGCCCCTCTGTGATATTACAGATCCAGGTCATTTGGTTGTGTTTTCCAGGGTGAGCCATCAATAGTTTCCCTTTGGAAAGAGAAAACAAATGATTGCTTTTCACTAGACATCTGGTTTATTGTTTTTTTTAACCAGTTCTAGACACCAAAACACCAAAGCCAAGAAGGAACTAAAAATTGGCTCTTCCGTGCTTCATGGAACTCAAAGTTTGGCAATGATGTGTTTGTGCAAGTGTTTTGATTTCAGAAGGCAAATGTCTTTATTTAACTCTATGTAGTGTGTATATAATAATATAACTCTGAGACACCTTCTTCAAAATAGAAACTGGGATGTTGGAGATAATAACAATAAACAAAAATTAAATCAAACCGGGCTCAGTGCCCAGGAAAGCTACCCAGATTCCTACAACTGGGCAAGGAATAAACTGATGGGGGAAGGCAGGAATGGATGAGCTGTAGCTGCTCTGAAGATAGTACCTGTCATTTTGTTCCTGTTGAGTGAGGCACTGGTCATGTGGGTGGGGGTTTCTGCCCTTCTCAGGTCAGTGACAGACTTTCAATGTGGCTGGTCTTCTTGAAAGGCCCATCCTGCACATGCAGTCACTCCAGCCAGCCTGTGTTGTGTTTGAGGTTTTATGGTGCTGCAAACTCCTTGGAAATAAATGGACCAGAAGTAGAAATTGGTTTTGACAACAACTTTAAAGTTAGAAGGAAAGGGCTTCATGTTTCCCAGGATGCCTGAATGTCGTGTGATTTACATAAACGAGGGAGGAAATCCTCTTTGTGTGTGTAGGGGTGTGTGTCTAATACAGGAACCCATGTTTTCCTGTTATTGAAAAGCATTCTTTAATCCTTTGAGCACATTTGAGGGCCCGTGTGTATCCCAGGTGTGGTGTTTCCTTTAACAGAAAGCACAAGAGCAGGCCATGACCATCAGAGAAACATATTCGTGTCATAGGGAACACAAAAAAATAAATGAATTAAATGGGTGGACAGAGTCCTGGGCACATGGGTAATATTGCCTGAATTTAGTTGGGAGAATGGTTATTCCTAACAGGACTCACAGGCTGATACATGGAGCTGTGGGAGAGCATTTATGAACAAAAGACTATAAAATTTCCTCTGACTGTGGATGTTCAGGGGATGATGACTTTTTAACCACGAACGTAAATGTAACTGGTGTGAAAATGTTCAGAAACATTTAGCCAAATATAACACAGATAATGGATAATTAACCTAAAGTATTGTTTGAAATTTTGTAAAATGTTTGCTAAATTCTGGTGAGGAGATTATACTGAGGCTATAAAAACAGTCTTTGGTGCAGCGTTGGGTTCTTACTGGATCTAAAGGCAGGGTGCCCACATTTCAGTGCCCTCAGGATCCCTCATTTCCTCTTTTAATGACCCCAGACACTAAGACTCCAATAAATTATGGTATGCATGAAACTCCCAGTAATTGGAGTAGGTGCTTTCTGTCCTCCCTCCCGCAAGGATTCTTTTTGCCATCTGTTAAACATCTGCAGTGCTATTTGGAAATATGAATTCTGGGGGCATATTTGAAATGTCTTATTTGGCGTTCATTACAAGAAGCACTCTCCACAATTCCTGGCTTTTTCCACTGCATCACTTCTACTTAATCTTACAATTCCCACAGTCAAGGCTCAAGGTGGAGCTTTTAGGAAAGCCCCTTTAAAACACTTTATTATACAGTCTCTCTCTCTCTCTCTCTCTCTCTCTCTCTCTCTCTCTCTCTCTCTCTCTCTCTCTCTCTCTCTCACACACACACACACACACACACACACACAC
>JAGFMF010012000.1:7080304-7100310 GCA_019455555.1 Galemys pyrenaicus
CTCTCTCTCTCTCTCTCTCTCTCTCTCTCTCTCTCTCTCTCTCTCTCTCTCTCTCTCTCTCTCTCACACACACACACACACACACACACACACACACACTGAGGCTCTAAGTCACAAGGAGAGCAGACGTAGAAATAGTCAAGTGACTCTCTTGGTGTGGGCTTGACCTCTGTCTGAGAAGTAGTACTGTCCATCCTTAGCATGAAGAGCATGCAGAAGAGCCAACTAAGACCATAGGGAGGATCATCCTGCTCTCCCTACAGGTGTAATGACCTCAGGGATTCACATGGGGGGTGGCGTCTCAGAAGGCCAATGCAGTCATAAGATACAAACTAGATACCAAGTGGACTATATTTAAGTGCTGAATAGTCTCATTTTCTTTTGTGTGTATGTGAGGTATTAATCCTTATAATTGAAGTCTGAAATATTTACACCAGACTCTAAACCAGAAATATGTATTATAATTATCTAAGCAACCAGTAACCTCCATTTTCTTTAAAATTCAACCTTTCCCTTTGAACCCTACCTCATGTCAGGCTGTGTGCTTCTTTCCCTAGTCAGTAAGTGTAGCCTGCATGAAGGATTTGATTTGATGTTATTCCAGTCAGTTGTGTCTGGTTTGAATGGATGAAACATAAACAAAGCAAACCTTGCAGTTGTAATTATATGCTAACTGCTTAACAGTGGAGGTTATAACAACTTTTTTTTTTGAGTTTTTGAGTTCACTTTAACTAAAGGAACACATCAATCTCATTTTCATAGACATTCAGACAGATAGATGGATTATAGATTTATGTAAATAAACACATATATATTTATATTTTTCTCTCTGCTTCTCTCTTTCTCCTTCACTTTCTCTGGTTCTCCATCCCTCTTCTATACTTGTGTGTGTAGGTGTCAAATAGAAACACCACCAAGTGAGGGAACAACACAGCCTGCAGTCCACTAATCTGAGTGGTCTTTTCTTGGCAGTGACAAACAAGAAGCCCACACAGGCATCCATCACGAAGGTCAAACAATTTGAAGGCTCCACGTCATTCGTGCGGAGATCACAGTGGATGCTTGAGCAGCTTCGCCAGGTCAACGGCATCGATCCTAATCGGGTGAGAGACATGTCCGGTGCTGAGTGAGGGGGTTTTCCTCACACACGACTCGCACTTGACCTTGACGGGGTGGCAGTTGTCTGCATCATTTTTTACCAGGCTACTTCTCTATTTCAGTTATGTGACCATGGCTTTTCTGATTCCTGTCATTTTCTTATGGGAAATGATATATCTTTTCATTATGTTTGATGGGAGAGCCTAAGGGAATGCATACTGAACAAAGGTCACTGCTAGTGATGTGTTTATCAGAAAGTACAAAGACAGAGTTTAGATAATCATGACCATGGTTACCACTGTGAAAAACCATGTTCGTCAAAGTGTTATTTAACTCCTAATTCCCGCAATGATGACTTCTATTTGCCAAAGTCAAACTAATGAATGTTACCTTACAAATTATTTATTAGGACCCCATTGGACTTAATGAGAGAAATGTTTTATGGTAGAGTTATCTAATCAAACTACATTCCCTTTTACTCACACACACTCACCATAAACATCAATAATGAGGAAGAAGGAAATGTAAATTGTAATTGTGTGCTTAAATAATAAGAGGAATAGTTTCCTAACAAAGAGACAAGATTAGCAGGGTTCAGTTTCAAGATCCTGTAAGAATATTTTTCCAAGTCATTGAGAAGATAAAATGTAGTCTGCTTTGGCACATAAGTCAATATGTAGTTAGGGGCTTCTGTGATAGTTGCTTCTCAGGCAGGACATGTATAAATACTGCAAGATTTGGGGTTTTCTTGATGAACAGAGAAAAGTATGTTCTCTATATACCTGGTTGCTAATAAAGATGAACCTTGTGTTTAGGAGCAAAATTCTAAAAGGTGTTTCACTCCCTGTGAGTCTTCCGATTGGACAAGCTGGAAGCGGCAGTGTTTACAGATCGTGATCAGTGGTTATTTCGCTGTCTTTTCTAGGATTCTGCAGAATTTGATTTGTTGTTTGAAAATGCTTTTGACCAGTGGGTGGCCAGCACAGCCTCTGAAAAGTGCACCTTCTTCCAGATTCTGCACCACACCTGCCAGAGGTACCTCACCGACAGGAAGCCAGAGTTTATCAACTGCCAATCTAAGATCATGGGAGGTGAGTGGGCACCTGTGTGACTCTTGTCATCTGCTTCCTTAGACTGCTCTTTACATAAAAAGTCTTTAAAAATCAAGATCCAGGCCTCTCTGGTGGCACAGGTGTTAAGGTCTCAGTGCTATCAAGCTATCACCAGCCACTGCAGCATGAGTTCGATCCCTGGCCAGGGAGTGACCTACATGGTACAGCAGACCTCTCCTGTCTCACCTGCTGATCCCCTTACAGTGTATTCAGTGGATCTGCCTGTTCTGCTCCCCACTTTGTCTCTGGTGGATCATCTCAACCCCTCCCCATACACACACCTCTGGCCTACACCCCAGTTCTTGTATGCATAAATAAATAAAATAAATCTTTTTTAAAAATGAAGGAGGTAGACAGTTCTAGGCAGCTGACTGTATGCTAAATCTAGACATGTGCCATGTTTTCACTCCAAAATAAGTTTTCAGAATACTTAACCACTTTGCCGACGTTACTTGTGCTCTAAGGACAAACCTGCCCCTTCCAAAAGTTCGGTTTCTCTACTCCCATTTCTGTTATTCCATCGCAGAGCTCTGTTTCCTGGGTGCTCTTCCTATTATTTCTCAAAACATTTTACGAATATTAATATAAAAATTCTTATAGCTGTAGTTCCTTTCTTTTTGATAGTGTAACTCAGCTCACATTTACTCTCCGAATGGCATGGCAAGAATTGCTAGATGCTTGCTATAAGCCAGCCGTCAGGGGCAGTGCCAGCCTTGGCAACTTAACAAGAAACATGTAGTGGATGCTTAACACATTTCTTCAAGGTGGCATTTCTTTTCAGGGGATTGAAATTGTGCTTAAAATATAAAATCCTCACTAATCATTATGTCAGTGGAAGAAGAGTGTTTATGTCATTGGTCTTTTAATTGACCTGTTCTACTACTTTTGAAAGAATTTTTTTAAAGGTACCAACTGTGTCTTAATCAAATGTCACATGAAGGTCACATTAACAATATTACTACATCTTCTCCTTGGACTGAATATCAATTTTAGATGAACGTGGGGCAGAATCTGTTATTCTGGCCTAGCAAATGATGTTTTCTCTATTGTTTTGCCATTGGTCTGCTGGATGTGGCTTGGACAACACTCTGCAGTACCTCCTTGTGTGCCACCAAGGCACTGATACTTCTCTTAAATAGGAACTTGCTGACACCATAGGAACTGTGAGAGGCCTTTCAGAGGTATTGATGCACACACTTTTATTACAGCCTAACTAATCCTAGGAAAATAGAGGTGATGAATGGTGCATATTTTCTTCAAAGTGGCCACATCCTATGCACAAAAGTGAAAAATGTTAGAGATGAAAGGAAAAGGAATATCTAACCTCTTTTTGTTTAGGAAATATAACGAGACAACAGCTTTCTGTCTCATCTGTGCTACCAGAACTGTGGGAATGAACCTTGCTTTGAAAGTCCAGCCTCAACAGAGTTGGCAGGAGGTCAGAGCGCACCAGGCTGAGGTCCTCGCAGGCCATGTTTTCAGTGACTGGGCTAGCAGCCAGGAAATCCCAGCTCTCCCTGAGCTCTCATTACATGGGCTTCTCTGCTAGCACTGGGGCCATTGCGTCTTGATCCGAAGGTCCTGCTGTGAAATATTTCTTCATCAGTGTTGGTCTGGGCAGTAGCTTGGATAGACAGCACTTAAGAGCAGAGACCCCTTTACAAATCATGTGATGTTATAAATTTGACATCTCTGTGCCCCTGGAGTGGAACCCCCCCACCCCAGCTTCCCCTTCGCCATGTGCCATCCTGAGTGCAGAGTGACTGATCACAGCAGCAGTGGCTTTGGGAAGCAAGAGGCCCCCCAACTGATACTCTGGCCCTTGCCAGGAAAACCAGTTACCTCCTTCCTGCTAAGACTGGGAGAGCTTGTGACATTCTCTTCTCCTCCCCTGATGTCAAATGACATTTGGCTTTGTCTTGCATGACAAGTGACACAGCATCAGTGGACATTCCTGTCCTAGGCAGGCCCTCTTATCTGTGGCCTCTGAAGCTTTGGTTTCTTCTCTCAGAACAGGTCCTTTCCCTCCTACTCTTGGCTCATCATCCAATCATATGACAAATATGAACGAAGTGTTTCCTGTGTGTTAACCTGCACATGGAGAATGTTTCTATGTTTGGCCCCTTAATAGTCTCCTTAAGAGGCTTAATTGCCACTACCCAAATGCCAGACTGTATGTTAGGGAACAGCCTTTCCAATATGCTCTTCATTACTTTCCTGAATATTCTCAGACCATCCTACCCAGTCCCACCCAAGTATATGGCAGTTGATCCAGTGCTTCCCAGTTCCCAAATCACACAGGATTCTGGTGGAAATCCTGGTCACCCATGTTAAGTTGTTGACAATTGTAGTGCATAAAGCAAAAGGTTGATTCTTATAATGGAAAGAGAGAAAGTTAATGTAATCCAGTGCTAGAAATGAGCTCTGCCTTTTGTGAAGAGGGTGTGTCTCTCATCTTCTTTAGAGCTCAGTGTTCCCAGGTGTAACATGGGCAGCCTAGATTGGATGATCTCTGAAATCCCCCTCAGTTCTATCACTTGGAGAAAATATAATTCTAAATTAGAGCTGTATTGTATAGGTTAATCCCTTCTTAATTTAAGAATCAGATAAAAGATTTAGTGCAGTTGAATATTGACTGGTCCTAAAGAAGGCAAATAGTTTGAATTAAGTACACAGTAATCTGTTGGCAGCACATATGTCCTTCATGAAGGCAGCCTGTCTTATTAGTTGCTTATCCTTGATAACAGTTGTACCAACACATCCCAATTAATTAGCATGCCGACTAGTCTTCCTTTCTGACAGTTGTCACAATTCAGAGATAAAAACTGTGTAATTCTCAGGTTACTACATTCTGACCCCTTTCATTCGGGAGCACCCGCCCATCTTCAGTAGATGAGAGCTGTTCCCAGTTGCATCCTGTCTGTTGATCTAGGACTCGGGCCACAAGTCCTAGATATAATTGTTTTCTTGTGAGATGTGGTTGTTTTTGTGATTTAAAAAAAAAGAAACAGAACTACTAGTGTGGGTCTGCTGCCCCACACTGGGTTCCTTACATATGTTATCTCACTTAGTTTTTACAGGAGCCTTTGGAAATGCAATTTACTACCTCCATTTTACAGAGAAGGAAACAGGATCAGAGCGGTTATAAATAGCTTGCCTAGGGTCAGGTAGCTGGTAAATGACAGAGATGAGATCCAACCTGAGGGGCCCCTGAGGGAGCACCATTGGCCTCATCCTTGTTATGACTGGTGCCCCCTGGAGGTGGGCAAGAATTTTTTGAAATAGCCAAAAAATCACAAGGTTTTTTGTTAAAAAAAAAAAAAAAAAAAAAGCTGGTGGGCCAGAGATGGTGGGTAATAATTTTTCCCCCTAGTTTTTTGCACAGGCATATAATTGGATTCCAACTCTTACACTGTTGTTTTTTTTTTCCTTTGGTCCTACGAATGATTGTCAGAATGACCTTTAGAATCATCTTGCTTTTTGTTTTTTATTTATCAGAACTCTGATATATTTGACAGATGGATAATGATAGCCACTCACAGGACCTCTCAGATGCTCTGCAGCTGGTCCAACCCTATCACTTGGAAAACCACAGCCCAGTGACTTTGAATAATTTTTAAAGATCAAAAGACTAGAAGCAAGTTGACCTGACTCCTCCTGAGCCCTAATTTCTTTAAAAGCAGCTCAAATAAGATTGTCATCTAAGTATCTACAAGTCTATGCAGTTGTACTCATGTATTTACGAACTCAGAATTATCCCATAAGATCATGTTCTTCTTCCTTAAGGACAGAAATAGATTCTTTGGTCTGTTTGAAAGTCGCTCCTCTAAGCATGGGGAGCTTTGATGCTCCGAGGCGGGCACAGGACCTGGGACACTTGTGTATGTCTTCAGGACATGGTGCGGGCTGTCAGAACGGAAAGAGGACACGATGCTCTAAGCAGCTGTGAAAGGGGAAGCTTTGATTTCTACTTGAGCTTTTGGCAGCATCGTTGTAGCTGGATGGCTGGAGAATCTGTGAGTTGGATCAAAATCTCCAAGTAGTCTAGATCATTCCTAAACTCAACTCTAGCCCCCCTTTCAAAGTCATTTACTTTGGGTCCCTAAATGACCAACCTACAGATACTCTGACTGCTGAGATGTGATGTGACATCATGAACAAGAGTCCCTAAAAGTGGAGTCTCAGGTTCATGTAATTTATAGGTTATGTCTACTTCTTCTGAGATGGAGGCTTTTTCCTCTGTTTATTATAAGCAGTGATGATATTATACTGTTATATGTGTGATAACACATTTGTACTTCAAAGCTGCCTTGAAGGCATTAATCACACATGTAGAACTTTAGACTACAGGAGAGAAATTTGTTTTCAACTAGTTCATTTCAAAGAAATGTGTCTGCTCCAAACAGTGGCATCAGTTCAGATAATGAACCTGTCATATTAGCTCAAGATCCCATGAGGAAACTTTGTTGTCTTATTTTTTTCATTCTTCTTAGTAAAATATGAGCAAATCCCACATGGCTCCCCATTGCTGTTCTGACCTTTTGTAGTGATGACTGCAGCCTATAGCTTATGCCTCTTATTGTAAGCTCTGGAGAACTTTGCTTGGATGGGCAACTTCTGGGTTAGAATCACAAAGTAGATTCTTTGCAAACCTTTTTTCTTTCTTAATGAGTCATAAATTACTTCTAGGAGAGGTGGGGTAAGACTTCTAAACAAGGCTCTGTATAAACTATATAACGTTCTAGGATTTTCGTGGAGTTCTAAACCCAAATATCCTTGATAACTTATTCAGTTACCTCTGACCTTCACTTGTTTTCTATGTTTGCGACCCCACTGGATTGATGGAGGCCCCCTTGTATGCATTGCCTCATTGATTCCACCAACATTTACTAAGTAACTGACTACTTGGGGATTTTGATTCATTTGTCAGGTACTGAGCTCGCTGTAGACATCCAAACAGTGGAGCAAACACCTTCCCTCACTCTGCTTACCTTCCTGGGGGACTCACAGATGTAAGCAGATCAGGACCATGTGATGCCACCAGGGTGGTGGGTGAGCTGCAGTAAAGGCTGGTTAGCAGTTGCAGGTGGACGAGAGCAGGATAAAATGAGCTTAGCCTCACTCTGTTAATCCAGACGTTACACTTCAGTGCTAGTTATATTCTGACTCTGAAATATAGCAGATTGATTTTCCCCAAAGCAGGCTATTTTGAAGTCCTATATCTTTTCTTCATCATCATCAAAGAGAATTTCTTAAGCATTGCCCATCCACGCATAGCCCTTCCAAGAAGGGTAGAAAACAGGCTTCTGGGCTCTATTAGAATTCCAGGGGCACAGAGGTTTCTGATGTCTCCTTCCTGCTGGCCCACGCTGCCCCTGCTGATCAGCATGCTAGAGGAAAACTGCATGACTTTGCTCTGGATTCCCCCAGGGGTTGAATAGCATCTCAGGATTCAAGTTGCGACTGTGTTGTGCTTTTGTTCCAAACAGTGCAGGGTCATTCCTGGGTCAGGTGTGCAAATATTTCACCTTGGGAGTACCCTGGGTATGGGCATGTGTAAATAAAATAACAAATCATAAAAAGAGCACACCTGTGCATCCTAATAGCGTTCTTAATTTTTTAAAAAAGGTTATATCATCACTTAAAATCCCAATATATTACTACCGTGCTTTAAGAGAATCTATGACATATAATCTTTATATTTTTTCCTTCTCTTTTCATGTCTCCTGTCAATGAATAATGACTTTGTGGGTTCTGACCTCCTGACCTAAATGAATATAAATATAATCTAACTGTGACTGACCAGGGAAATATTACAAAGAGCTGCTTATTTCTCAGGAATAAATTCATGTGTGATTTGCCCCTGCTACTCAAACTTCAGTATACTTGGGGATGCTCACACATCTACTACAGCCTATAATTCATATACACAGTGAATCGTATTGAAATGTTTTGCTGCTTCTTGATGCCAATGTATAGACGTGGTGCAGGGGCAGGTCAGGCTGCTTAGCTGGCACTGTGGTGAGACAGCAGAGGTATGCTTCTGGCCAGTTTCTAAATCAAGAATTCATATCAGAGTTCTAGTGACTGTATTTGTTACTCGTGAGAAAAAAAAAACAAAATAATACACTTCAGTTATCTTCCACTATGGTGCAAACAAGGAAAATGATTTCTGAGGAACTTGCCCAAGATCCCACAGCTAATAAGGGACAAAATTAGTGCTTTGGCCAAGCCTGTCATTTGTTCTCTTCTGTTCAGGGAGTTCTGACTCTCAAATTCCCTTAAGAAGCACAAATCTTTTCCTTATATTGAATCAGCTAAGCAGAAGAAAAGATAACACCATCTTAACAAGATATTTGTGAGGATCAAATTAAAAACCCTGGAAATGACTAAGTCTGCATGTGCATGATTCACGGAATTACCATTTGCACTTCCATCACTCCATCTTCTTTATTGCAGTCAATGCCATCTTTTCCTAGACAGTGTATTTCATTTCAGTCTTGCTTTATAGAAAATTTTGGGGGGAAAGAAATTAAGAGTAGGAACCCAAAAAGTAAATCAATAAAATAATAGTACAAATATTTAAAGTATCCAATTAGAAAAGCCCAGTTTGTGGAATTTTTGTTTTGTTTATTTACTGAAATCCTACCAATCCAGTGCTATATGAACCACCAACCATCTGACACTGGCTGACCCCAGTTAAGAGAAAGACTTTCTAGTAGAAGCTATGAGTTGTTTGTGCATCTGAATATTTTATACATTTATTGTTTGAATTTAGATGACATTACAGGTCACTTTGTTGGTTTTTTTATGTGCTTTCCTATTTTGTCTGAGTTAGTCATTCAACCTCACCTTATTCCGATGAGGTGAGCCAAAAGTAGTTGTCTTTATTTTAAATGAAACTATTGAAGTAGCCAAGGATTATTTCCTCAGGTCCCAACCAGTTCTGTGCATGATATAAATGACTTGGTAACTCAAAGAAATTGGATCACAGATACAATTTTCTCTTTTTCATTGCTCATTGGATGTAAACTACATGCTGTGTAACAGCCAGTGGTTATGGTTAGTCATCCTGAGCTGGAGTGACATTGTGCATGGAAAACTTGATCATATCTTTCCATCAGAATCTTGAACCAAACTAAGGCTATCTAAGGGTACTTGTAAGGCACCCTGACAAGCATCATGGACGTGGTTTGTCTGGTCCATGATTGAATAATCTGCAATAGAAGAGAGCCATTGTCACTTTCATAATCAACCAGAAGACATAACTACACAGCTCGAGATGATGAAAGAATGCAGTGAGAGTCCTTGGCCCTGCCTTGGATGGTCTCACTCATTAGTTCTATAACTTTCTCTAAGCCACTTAACATTCAGCCTTTCTGGGCTTTTATGTATCATTGAGAGAAACATATACCTTGAGGGGTTGGTATGTAGATTAAAGTGAATTAAAAAATATTCCATTGTATGAGATTTTTTGCAATGTACCAGTACATGCTTGAAGATCTATATTTAAAAAACATGGAAATTGCAACATGCATATTCATAATGCATGATTTTTTTTCTATGCTATCGATTCAAAAGCCCTTTCTTATGAAAGAAGAAATATTGTTGAGCTTTGCTAATCCATGTTGGTCACAAGAATTACGAAAACATAGTTATTTCTTTGTTCTAAGTAGGAATGAGCTGAGCTATATCATAGACATTTTAAATGTCTGGAATGCTGAATTGTTTGCTGTGCTTTATAGAATGCTGAATGTGTTGTATTTTATGTTTGACATTTATAGAGTGCATGTGTTACTGCTGACTTACCAAAACAATGATGTTGAAAATATATTGAGTGACACTGTGTCAGAGACGAGGGCACATAATTCAGATCTTCTTGTAGGAAAGAAAAATTTAAACCATGGTTTCTGAACTTTATAACAGAATAGAAATGTTCTTTTTCTACCAACATATCTTCAGCCTAGAAAATTTCTTTGAGTTCAATACTCTTTCTACTGCCAGAAAGGGAGACATGTGAATCAAAGGCAATATTGTTTAATATTTGTTAGAGATGAAGTCGTATTTCAGAAGCACATGAAAGGCATGCTGCATTATGGCCAGACTATTAGATTTACAGACAAGTACAATTTCTAAAAGAATTTAAGTTTGCCAACCAGTTTTCTATAAGGATATTTTTTTAAATCTTCATATCAAGCAGCACCATAATTTCATAAAAGTAAACTTTAACACTAAAAGCTAAAAGGACACACACTCTGAGAATAAAAGATACCCCTTACATTGGAAACATTTACCTTTCTGTAAAACTTACTACCTTGTCCTTATTTAACTTAGTTCACATAGGCCAATAAAGATTCCATCATCTGCTGACATTTAAAAGCTGCTGATTTTCTGTAACACAGAAAAATCAGGAACTAAAAGCATTTTTTTCTAACTGTACATGGATTCCTAGTTCAATCTGAAGAAAATTCAAGTGTGGGTCTGGATCTCTTAGACTTCCTTCTATGACCCAAAATAAAAGAAGATTTCTACAGACTGGAGGGAACCCAGCAAAAAATAGCCTTCCCTTTATGGAAGAGTAAGATCCTACTCTTATAAGGTCTCAAGAACAAGAAGAAGAATAAAGAAGTCATAGAAAGCTGCCCATTTAAATCCTGCCCTCCTCGCTGACCCAGACTGTGGTTTTCTTGGTAATGAAAGTGACTGGCCTGTCAAGGGTAACTAACCTTTGACACACCACGTGGCCCTCTTAGGAGCTCGGGCTCACCCTTCGCCACCGAGCTCCTGGTCTGCAAGTGCATGGTGTGGAAAGTAACCCAGAATTAATGGTGGTTTGTGTCCCTTTGGGCTGGTTTGGCTTCTGCTCTAGCTGGCCATCAGCGTGGCCCCCAAACATGGGCCACACTAGACTCTAGAAACCATCCGGTGAGTCATTCCTATGAAAGTGAAGAGTATCTGTTTTGATGTTTTCCAACTGTGAGGGGACATGCTAGACATAAAACATTTCAACTGCATTGCATACGTGGCAAGGAAGCAAGACAATGATTACATCATTATATTGGAGTGAAAACATACGTTTGAGGGAAAAGGAGGAAGAGGACAAGTCTTTATTAAATGAGGATGTACTTTTATGGTCAGCTTTTGAGAAGTGAAATTGTGAGGTGGCAAATATGTTCCTATATGGGTGTATGCTTGCTTTTTAAATTTAGGGTCGTTTTACTGAGAAAGCAACTATTTGTTATTCTCTTATTTATATTAGTGGTCCATCCCCAGGAGATAGTAAGAAATACTACTTTCGACTTTAGTGTCTAAGCAGAGACTTATTTATAGTTTAAGGAAATCTAAATATAATTGTCATGATTACTCATAATGTCAAATGTATAATATAGAAAATAGTTTTCAGGTGCAATCAACAGCTCCCTCCTTGAACCTGACTGGGAACATTCTGGTCAGATTTGACTTTATGACCCTTATACAAGGAGAATTAAATGGAACAGAATAGGATAGATAAAAGTCAGAGACACCCCATGACTCACATATAAATATTGCACAAGATCTAATCTCCTTGTGATTATTTATACTGTTATATATTATTCCCTCTTTCAGTATTTCACTCTATCCTATGGACCTTATTTTCACAGTTGGTTGGCTTTATTGATCTTCTTCCTGGTTGCCATTATAAAAGGTTGAAATGTATAAAAAAAAAAAAAGATGTTTTTCACAAGGTCAGAATGGATTCATACAACTGTGATAAAAGCCAAAATCTTGTCATAATAGTTGTTTTCTAAGAATGTTAAGTTTTGGGGACAATAGATAAAGGGAAGAAGAAGCATGTTTATAATTATTAGACCATTTTTGTGATATCAGTATGCTATTCTTATATATGTTTTAAGCTTTTGACCTTAAAACTTCTTCAATAAACAGAATATATCATTAAAAACATTTTATATCTTTATCATTTAAAAGCAGGTTCATCCAAGGAAATGTGTGTTTTAATAATTTTTATGATCAGAGTCGAGTTTCCCATATGTATTAGTTTCCTTCTGGGGCCATAACAAAGTGCCACAGATTTAGTGGTTTTGAACAACAGAAGGGTATTACCTTGTTGTTGCTGAAGTCTGGAATGGACAATGGGGCCATGTACCTTCTGGAAAGTCTGGGAAAGAAATTGTTTTCTGGCCTTTTCTATCTTGAGAAGCTGCTTGTGTGTCATGATTTGAGACCCTTTCTTCATCTTCAGAGTTCCTAGTACAGCATCCTCCCCCTACTTCTCTCTCTCTCTCTCTCTCTCTCTCTCTCTCTCTCTCTCTCTCTCTCTCTCTCTCTCTCTCATTCCCCTCTCAGCAGGGACCTGTGNCCCCCCCCCTCTCTCTCTCTCTCTCTCTCTCTCTCTCTCTCTCTCTCTCTCTCTCTCTCTCTCTCTCTCTCATTCCCCTCTCAGCAGGGACCTGTGGTTATATTGCATCCACAAGGATAACTCAGGACCATCATCCCATAGAGAAGATACATAACTTAATCACATTTGCAAAGTTCCTTTTTCTATGTAAGGACACATTCCCAGTTTCCAGAAATGAGAACCTGGCATCTTTGAGACACCATTATTCTGCCTACCACACCTTTTTTCTAAACAATTTTGAAAGTTATAACATATACTACTATGTATTATGTCTTCCATTTATTTTTTGTCCTTTCATAGGAAATACTTTTAAGATGGTCCCAATAGACCATCTTCTCTTACTCTATTATAATTTAAAACATTTAAACTTAAAATAAACTTTATGAAGACCCAGTATTTAAATAATTGAATGGGCTTGCTATGTGCTACACATTATCAAGAACTTCTTCACTTTTATCAGCTGGGATAGTCATACTTTGGCCCTTTCTCTTAAGGGATTTGTTTTTCCTTAATACATACATAGATTTTCTTTCTACTTAGTGATTGCACATGTGGAATCTTTGATTTATTTATTTTATTTATGTATAGTTTACATCATTGTTCATTTTTTACAATTTTTTATTTCTCCTCTCAGCGTAGTCCCCATAAAACTCCCACCACCAAGTCACCATAAACCATCACCATAGTCTCTTATGCTCTTCCCACCCCTGTTTTAATCCCTCTTCCTCCCCACCCCCTACTCTAGTTTATAATTTGCCTGCTAGTTTTGTCCTTTTTTCTTTCCTATATCCCTGATACCTTCTTTGGTTCACCTGTATTCCTCCAATAAATAAAACCATCCAATATTTTTCTTTTTCCTTCTGACTTATTTCATTGAGCACTCCCAGCTCCATCCATGTTGCTGCAAAGGGCATGAGTTTGTCTTTTTTGATTGATGAATAGCATTCCATTGTGTAATATGTACGTAGATTCTTTACAACTTTCTAGGAAGTCTTAGAGTAGTTCATAGCTAAAGCTTTTCATGATAAATATTTTGTTTAAAATCATACTTTTCCTTGCTATTTCCCTTCCAGTCCCTGCAGAAAATTATCATAATACCCTACTAATAAGTAACTTTGGTGCTGCTCCTCTTGAAAGACTGACAATTCCCTTTTCAGCTTTGATATAAAATGTCAATGTTGTTTATTAAATTCATACCCATCACAGACAAATTCACATTAGCTGCTTACATTGATCTCTTTAATTCAACATACACTTAGAAGTGATTCAACATGAGCACCTTAAAAAGAAAATAATTTTGAATGCAGAGGTGTGGGTTTGAATTTCTGAGATGTCACTTTTATCTGCAAGTTATTTAAACTGTGGAAAAGTTACTTCAACTAAAAGTTTAACTTCTGCTGCTTTAACAAAATAGTGTTGCATACCCCATAGGGTAGTTGTGAGGATTAAATTAGATGATGTATGAAACAGTTAACTTGGTGCATAGGAAGGACTGTGAAATGTATTGGTAACTATTATAATGAACGTTTTTCTCATGCTGCCTTCCTGTTTTTCTGTCTTCCTTCCTGCTGAATGAAATTAATATGAAGTCTGAATTCTAGTCATAGCCAGAGGAGAGAATGAAGATAGAGTCTTAGCTTTAAGAGCATCTCTTAGAACAGATGTAGCAGAGGTTCAGTAACATGTATTCAAATTTGTGTTTTTTTTTATTTTCCAGGAAAATAAAAAGCCAGCTAGTGATGCTAATCTAAAACTGATAAGTCACCATATTGAATTCCATTGTCTGCCAGGCAAATATTTTTTTTAGTTCACATTAACCCTAAAAGTAATTATTATTATCTCCATTATAGATAAAGAAACTGGATCTCAGATAGGTTACTTAACTTGCCCAGAGTCACAAGATAATAAAGGGAAGTTATGAACCTAAGTTTATCTCTAAAAGCTGTTCTTTCTACCCTCCACATTAGATCAAGAAAAGTAGAAAAAATCTTCATGTTTTGTTTAAAAATTCCAAGTCTTCCTCTAACGATATTATATTCTATTTCACTGACCTCATTAGCAATTTGTGTAGTCTTAACATTGAGCAATGTTGTATTTTCAATATGATGTTTCAATTATAGCACTCATTGCTTTATCACTGTTAGATTATTTTCCAGGTAAGTGTTTGTTTTCTTTCTTCGTACTGCCCATTCTTGCTATGCTTCTGATCCTGTTTCCTTTTCATCCAGGAACACAGCTTTGAAATTATATTGCACTTCAAAAGTAATTTAATATAAAACGTAAGTTTTCAGGAATACATATGTGATAAAAGGCATGGAACATTTACATTCAAATCTTACACATAATAAACACTTGTAGGCCATCAACATGTATGGCAATTAAGATGGCATCTTAGGTAAGGAAACCTTTCAAATAGAATACAAAAATAGAATATGTATACATCTCTTTTTTTGGAAATAAAGACTTAAAATAATATGATAAAACTTTATTAATAATGATTAAGAAAATAACCCCAAAATTTTGACTCCCCTCTTTTAGAACTATAACACTTTCCAATGTCATCCCTTAAAAGCTGAGTAAATGCATCAACAAATATCTGGATTTGTCTCTGATTAAAATGAGGTTGAAAACCATAGGAGTTTTAAGCTCCAATATAGATAACAGACAGGACCACTGAGTTACTGCTGCTTCTCAACCTTTTTATTTCCCTGTTAAAAATGTGAGTGTAAATTTATCATTTGGGGCCATCTTCTTTTAACTAGTCAGGCTTAGGTAAATAAGAGAATCTGTCAATAAGACATAATCAGCTTGCCCTTTGTTTGCTGGTGAAAACAAAATGAAAAATAAGTATTATTGCATTGTAAATATTTGGATTGTTATATTGATGAAAATGAATGTTTTGAAACTTGATTCTTGGAGCAGAGTGACATTGTGAATTCACATTTTGAGGCTTCACCACAACCATTTACAAAATGAGGAAATTTTAAAAGAAATAGTCATTTTCAGGGAAAAAATGCAAGTAGGTACGTAAATTAGAAATCTGATGGAATCACAAAAGCTGCTTGCCTAAGCTACAGGTCTAGAAAGGAGTAGTTTGCATTCTGTGCTATGACAGCAACTAAAGTATGTGATACAAAGCAGAAATAAGAGCCACAATCACTTCTTAGAACCAAGAGTTCTCTGTCCAAGCAAGGAGTCTATAAACAAACTGTGACCAACTGCCCTCTAGATCGGTGACTTATAAGAAGCTGCTTTCCTGTAGAGACAGAATAATGCAGATATAGTCTCCCACCCAAGACCTGGAACCAGCTGCCAACTAACTTAGGACTTGCCCTGTGATATTCAGAATAGTACATAGAACAGGCATCTTGGGCCATCACTTTACATTCTGGTAAGAACTTGTAAATCCTTAAAAAGCAATAAAACTGCACATAAGGAGAAAGTAAAGGGGGGAAGAAAAAGAGGAAGAAATTCAGTTCTCCCACTAAGGAAGAATGTGCATACCAAAATTCTACAATATATGAAAAAACAAAAACAGGTGTTGCATTCTTTGCAGTTGAAATAAAAATAACAGTAATTTTAAAATTATGTGTACATTAATATATTCATTGTACTGAAAAGATGAAGGAATTAAGAAAAAAGACCAAGATGTTTCAAAACTAAAACATGAAAAGATGAATTAGTAGAGGAAAAAAAGAATCTAGAGATATAGTCTGTGGAATAAACTCAACTGGTAGAATAAACTCTAGACTGGACATAGTCAAGAAAGGGTAATGAATCAATGAGAAATTCACCCATAATATATGAGATAGAGACTATAAAGGAGCAGTTGTACACAGAAGATAGAATGAAAGGCTCCACTATTCTTCTCTTAGGAGTTTCTGAAGAAGAGGGTATAAGAACAATCAAAAAGCAATATTCCAAAAGATAATGGTGAACACTTTTCCAGAACTGAAATCTGACATTAAGAATACCATCAACTGTCACACTTGGTGTAACTGGACAAAAACATTAATGAGAAAGCAAAACATTGAGGGCAAAAGAAAATCTTAAAAGGTACTAAAAATAAAAGACAGTTTCTTACACTGGAAAAACAAATAGCTTGTCACCAGCAAAAGAAGATATCGGTAGTCAATGGATTAATATCTTCAAAGTTTCAGAAACAATTGTCAATCTAGAATTCTATATTTTGCTAGACTATAATATAGAGGTAAGAGGAAGAAAACAGACCTTTTCATGTAAGTAAAGATTTACCACCTCCCAATCATTGTTGAAAGAACTAGCAAATGATGTGCTTCAAGACAAAGCAAAGCAGACCCAAAGGGAAGATACAGGGTGTAAGAATAGTAATCACATATATGGTAAAAAAAAAAAAAAAAAGAAAGGGAAGGAAGGGAGGGAGGAAAGGAAGGAAGGATACATTGCTAAATTTAACTGCCTAATTGCTGAATGATTGTAGTCATCCCTTGGTTGGTTTCACAAACCAAAACTTGAGAATGTACAATTTCCTTATAAAATGCCATAGTATTTGCAAATAACCTATGCACATTCCCCCATGTTCTTTAATTCTTGTCTGCATTACTTATAAAAACTAGTTCATGTAAAAGTTGTATAGCTAGTTATTCTGCTGTATTGTTTAGGTAATAATTACAATGAAAATAGTGACAATGATAACAATGAAAAAGTCTATATATGTTCAGTACAAACACAACTATCATAAGCCTAACTACAATAATAACTTCAATCTGCAATTGTTGAATCTATGGATGCAGAACCTGTGAATATGAGGGACTAACTATATTTTAAAACAATTATTTTGAATGTTTCCTTAAAAAAAAAAAAACAAGAGCAAGATAAAGTTCTAAACAGAATTCACAAGGAATATATGCTGTGTGTTCACTGGGCAGTTAATCCATGCTGAAATGAGTTTTGAAAATGATAGTTACTGAATTAATTTAGTTTTGATATGAAAAGAAGTCATAGCTGCATCTGTTAGGATTCTGGTTTTAAAATGATAGACTAAAAAAAAGTATTTTCCCTCTCTACTCTTGAAAATAATCCAACATCAACAAAGAGAATGTAGGAATACAAAGTCTCTCTGATGAGACAAGTAGCTACCTCTAATTACAGACCTCTATCTCTGGAGTAGGACTAACAAACACAGCAAAGGTTAAGGTAGACCCCAGGAGAGAACTATTATAACTGTAATCTCAGACAAAAACTAAAGCCAGCAGAATAAAATGATCCAAAATGTATGCCAATAACCCCTTCTTTGGGACAATGATCAGATGCCAGGAATGCTTGGGAGTTTGATGGACTCAACTTGGCATGATGCCTAGACAAGCAAGGAAAGAAGAACCAAGCAAAGAATCACACAATCAAAACCATACTTGCAGGAATCAATCTATTGATGGCAAAGGAAAGAAACTAAACTCCATGCACCCCTATAGTAGAGCTCTCATTTGGGAGATGTAAAGGTCTTTGTCAACATACACAGCCCTACATCATAAAAAGAATGCCTGCAGCCTGCTTGCATGGAACATGGTCATGGTCTGTCCTTAGTAACTTCCAGCATACTACAAATTGCTGTTCAGAAAGTGATCACCTTATTTGCAGAACAAAAATGCCAACAGAATTGGCAGAGGCAGTTCCATCCTTACACAGCATGTGTTCTTGCACAGTTCATAAGTTTTCTAAGCCACCATTTCTGTTTTCATAAAGTAGAGTAATAGTTCCTCCCATGTAGCACTGCGGATGGGAATAAGTAACATAATATACATTAAATATTAGGTATGCTATTCAACACATGGTAAAGGGTCAGTAAATATTTACTGAGCAAAAGATGGATTCTGTCCCTGGAAAAACACTTGAGATCATCCAGTGCTATTTTCCACGGGTTTTGCTGCAGCCAAGTGCAGAACTCTTCTTGCTTGACCTCAACCTTTAAGAGTTAGCATTTTACATTATCTCTAAATAGAGGGAAATAAGTCATTGATTGGCTTTGTTTTGTAGGGCATAATGCCCTATTACTACATCATATATTACAAATTTTGGGTTATTTAGATCATAAGCAAAATTCCCTTTTTCACACAGATGTTTTTTAAGGTAGATCAACAGCATGTGTTGAATAAGTAGGCTGTCATAACTTACTTATCACCCTAGAACAAGGTCCAAAACTATAGACCCCAGCTGATTTTTTGTAAATAAAGTTTTATTGAAACACAACCGTGCCCCTTCATTTATATATTGCTGCTTTCACCCTACTGTACCAGAGTTGTTTACCTTGTAGCCTGAGTGCTCTTAAAACTATTTAGCCTCTTGCACAAAAAGCTTGCTGACTTCTGCTCTAGTGTAATAGTTTTCTGTAAGTTTTAGCTAGTTAGAAACAGCATTTTTAGATACATTTAATAGTAGACTTTAGTGTACTTTGAAAATATAAAGTAAAATATAATCAGAATGCAATATTTTTTGTGATTGTATAAAAGTTACTAGCCTACAAGAAGATGGTAAGGAATTCCAATCCTTTCTCTTAGTGTGGGAAATGTCAGATTTAGGACTTGAGTGCTTGCTGCTGATCTTTTTGTTAAGGAATGCTGTCAAAGCTAATATGTCTAAAATAAGAGAACAGAACAGAAGGAGGGCAGACAGGAAGAGACAATGCAACTTTCACTCATAATCACAGAATCCAATTCCCCATGGGTTTGCTTGGCCAGGTTCCCAGTTGAGAAGGGAGATCTTTATAATGTTTCTAGCCTACATTTTCAAGGCCTTGTTGCATTTTGGATCATCTGATCTTCCTTTTCTTTTTTAATGATTTGGGTTTTTCATTTCATTTCTTTAGAGTGGTTGACTTTATCATCTCAGCCTATAGAAGACATCACTATTGAAATCTGTTGTGAATTTTAAAGCAGTAGGGTTAAATAAGGTGGTGGAGGATCCTGAATGTCCCTCTATGTTGGTGCTCACTTCCCCTCTGTACACTAAAAGGAATTAGATGCTAGGTACTGTGAGGCATGGAAGGACCATCTAGTATTATGGCCTGTTTTTTTTTTCTTTTAAGTAATCTTATTTACTCAAAATCCATCCTGCTAATATCTGTTACTGTGTCTTCACTTATTTCTCTTTTTTTTCCTTTTTTTATTAAAATATTTTAAAATTTACATATACTTGCCATCAATTGTAATCCCCATGTATTCCCCATCACCATCTCACCAGTGCACCATCACCTCTGTCCCTCATGCTCCCATCTTCCCTCAACCCTCTCCCTCCCCTCAGTGGAAAGCGAGTAGAGAAAGGCAAAATTTTTTTTTTTATTAGTTATATTTGACATCATTTGTAGTCCCCAGGGAGTACCCACCACCATTTCACCTGTGCACCATCACCTCAGTCCCTTGTGCACC
>JAGFMF010012000.1:7103503-7180500 GCA_019455555.1 Galemys pyrenaicus
CCCCTCCCTGGCCGGCAGCAGGGATCGAACTCATGCTGCAGTGGCTGTGGTTTGCTTCATAGTGCATTGCTTAACCCACTGCGCCACCAGGGAGGCCCCGTGTGCAGAAACTTTTTAATTTAAGCGAGGCCCATTTATTTTTGCCTTTATTTCCCTTGCTATTGTAGTCAAGTCACTGAATCCAAAGTCTCAGGGTGTTTTGACTATATTTTCTTCAATGTATTATATGATTCGAGGTCTTACATCTAAGTGGTTCATCCATTTTGAATTAATTTTTGTTTATAGTGTGAGGTAACTGTCTAGTTTCATTTTTTGCATGTGTTTGTCCAGTTTTTTTTTGCTTGTGTTTGTCCAGTTTTCCCAATATCATTTGTTGAAGAGATTTTCCTTTTTCCATGGTATGTTCTCGGTTCCTGTGTCATAAATAAGCTGTTCATTTAAGTGTGGGTTTATTTGTGGGCTCTCAGTTTTATTTCATTGATTCACGTGTCTATTTTTTTCCAATACCTGACTGCTTGATTACTATAGTTGCGTAGTGTAGTTTGAAGTCTAGGACCATAATACCTCCATCCTCCTCTTTTGTCAGGATTACTTTGTTCAGGGTCTTTTGTGATTCCACACCAATTTTAATAATGCTTGCTCTTGAAAGATGTCAAGACTCAGTGCATATGTTGACATTCTAACCTCCAATGAAATGAAATTATGATATTAGGTCTTTGGGAGGTCATGAGATTAGAGCTGTCATGTTGGGGAGATGCTCTTATTAGAAAAGAGCCCATACTTCCTTTCTCTCTCTCCACAATGTGAGAACATTGCAAGAAGATGATCATCTGCAGCCCCAGCAGAGCAGTTTCACCAGAGCCCCTCCCTACTGGCATCCTGACTGCAGACTTCTTAGCCTCCAGAACTGTGAGAAATAAATTCTGGTGATGTGAACACCCAGTTTTTGTTATAGTAGCTGAGTTGACTAACACAAATAATCTATATTTTTTCTTGGGAAAAAAAACTATTTTAAGAACCTTTAAGTGGTTTATTTAATTAATTACATGCTAATAAAACATACTTATGAATTCCACTCTTTCTATCTTCATACACAAAAATAGTATCATTGACTTAATTTGTTTTAGTTAAATAACACATTTTCAAGGGGGTCTTCTAAATCTGGATAATTGATTCAGAATGTATTGAAAAATGTGAACATCACATTTTTATTGGCCAGAACAACAGTTGATTAAACTGCAGCAACAAACATACCTTAGAATCTCAGTATCTTAACAAGTAAGTTATTATTTCTCACTCCAACAAGGTCTGAGTTTAGTGCCTCTCTAAGGCATCTTCTAAGTGGTGATACATGGATCCAGTTTGTTTGTATCTTGTCAATCTAGCATCTCAACTCTCACCTTTGCCTGCTGGATCACTGCCCAGGGCCTCACTATTCTCTGCCTGGATGCAGTGCTCACTACTCTGCTCACAGCCCAATGACCATATTATCAACCTAACTGCAAGAAAGCCTACACAATAGGTACTTCCTATGTGTCAAGGAAGAAGCAAAAAAAAAAAAAAGCACAATTTTATAAATACCTACCATTATTTTGCCAAGCCCTTTCTGTGAATTAGGGAGAAAAAAAATGCCTCTTTTTTTTTCTTTATTTATATATATTTGACATCAATTGTAATCCCCATGTATTCCCCATCACCATATCACCAGTGCACCATCGCCTCATCCCTTGTGCTCTTTCCACCTTCAACCCATTCCCTCCCTCCTCCCTACGAAGTATCCAATTTGTCCTTGTCCCTTGTCTTTTTGTCTTTGTTGTGTTTTGTTTTTATTATTATTGTTACTATTCTTTTCCTTGATCCTTATTTGGTTCCCTTATATTCCTCCTAGGGGAGGAACCATCTGGTATTTTTCTTTTACCTTCTGACTTACTTTGTTGAGCATAATCCCTTCCAGCTCCATCCATGTTCCTATGAAAAAAAGAGTACACACACACCACAGTTCCTATGAGTCTAGTTTACCTTTTTTGATTGCTGAATAGTATTCCATCGTGTATATGTACCACAGCTTCCTGATCCAATCATGTGTTTCTGGGCATTTAGGTTGTTTCCAGGTCTTACCTATTGTAAAGAGTGCTGCTCTAAACATAGGGGTGCAGGTATTCTTTTGAACAGTGTTTCTGTGTCTTTTGGGTATATTCCTAGGAGTGGGATTGCTGGATCCTATGGAAGTTCCATTCTTAGTAGATTGAGGAACCGCCATACTGCTTTCCATAATGGTTGGGCCAGCTTGCATTCCCACCAGCAGTGTAAGAGAGTTTCTTTTTCTCCACATCCTCGCCAACATTTGTTGTTGCTAATTTCTTTGATTTGTGCCATTCTCACTGGTGTAAAGTGGTATCTCATAGTGATTTTGATTTGCATTTCTCTGATTACAAGAGAAGTTGAGCAAAAAAATGCCTCTTTAAAAAAAAGTTCTTTCTGTGAAGTTTTGCTTAAGAAACATTTTTTTAAATCATAATTTCAAATCAGGTCACCTAAACTTGATTTTACAGTAAGTTATCAACCCAAAGACTCTGTTTTTTCCCTTTTGAAAATACATGTTACATTTTCTGTAAACAAGCCATGTCCAGCAACTGCTTCTCCCTGCTGAGTGCACCTCTGTGTCTCTTAAAACTCTACTTTGTCATTCCCATCTTAACCATTATAGTTTGGACTTTTCTCATCCTTTATGTATTATTTACAAAAATCTACAATTGTTGGTCATTTTACTTCCTTTTTTTCTTCCAAACCCATTATTTTTTTTCAGTGCCATGTAGTCTCTCTGCCTTACAAATTCCAAAGAGCACTAGCATCGATATTTACTGATATGAGATGTGTCATGTTCTTTAAAAATATGAGGATTATTCTTTTCTCGGTATATAAGAATCCTTCCCACAACAAAAATGAGTGACTTATTCCACATGGAAATTCCAATAAGTAAAATACAAAATATTTTTAAGTTAACAGAAATCTTTGTCTTTTATATGTGATTCCATTAACATTTCAACTAGCATGTTGACTGAGGTTGAAGTATACTAAAATTGTATCTTTCTAAGTGGAGTTTTTAATCCTTAATCTTTTTTAAAACTGTGGCATTTGAACAGAGGTGGTGTGACAAGCTTGCCTTCCTTCATACTGTGAATGGACTCCACACAGGAGGAGCAAAGCCTGGTTGGGTTTTTACTCACTTTGTGTATCCTCCTTTTCCCACCAGAAACCTAACAACAAATTTGGAAATAGTGCTGTTAATATTTAAAGTAAATTTTTCATATTAATCGAATGTCCTGAACTTGTATTTTCTACATGATTATATCTTTGGCACAATTTCCTAAAATTCCCAACAATGTAAGAAAATGCTGTACAACTGGAATTTTATTGGGCTGTATGCCAGATTCGATCCTTTCCCTGCGCTGATTAGAATGACACAGTCCAGGATGAACACAGTGAATGCCAATGAAAACAAGTGTCTAGGCATACATAGTCACCTCATCACATCAAACCCCAAAACTTCCTTTCTTTATCAATTCACTTTCCATTCAACAAATATCTGCTGACAACCTACTGAATGATAGACATCCAGAGATAATCTGGCGGTGCTGAAAAATAAGTGGACGACCCTGTGATCTAGTTTAATGAGGTATACAAATAAATAGACTGGGTGGTTTGGTGTATTGTAATGTTTCATTATATAAATCAGAGGGTACTTTGGGAATCATAGAATAACTTGCTGGGTCTCAGGGAATCAGTATAGATCCCTAAAGGAGGCATCATGATTTAGCTAACCAAGCTGTTGAAAAGTGGAGGACATCCAGTACAGGAAAAGAGATTGTGAATGACATATCTTGGGTGTAACATCAAGTATAAAGAGTGAAAATTCACTTTGATTTTATCTCACAAGGTGAACTTTAGAAACTTAAAAGAACTTCAGAAACTGAGTCCCCCCCCCAAAAAAAAAAATAGTGACTTGAAGTTCAGCAGACTTGAACTCAAATCAAGTTGTTATCACAGATTAGCAGTATAATCATACAGGAGATTCTGAGTTTCATCCATTTTAAGAGGGGAGTAATAGTATTTAATCTTAAGTAGTAGCCACTGAGATTAATAGAATAATAGATACAAAACATTTAACACAGTTCTGGTACATAGCAGACAATTAGCAAATCACAGTTCCTAATAATAGGAAACAGTCTGCACTGTGATTTAGATACTAGAAATTCAGATGTACATTTGGTCGAGCATCCTTTCTTTCAGTTTGTATCTTGCTACATGAATTGAAAATGTTTGTGTTTAAATGATGTAGTGTGGATTAACTCCCCTATGTAATTGATAGTAATTTAATTCGATTGATTATAATTGTAGTGAACTTTAATGGCCATTTGACAGGAATTTTTAGAGCATCCTTCTTAGGAAGTAAAGTGTGTCACAGGAGTACATTAGTAATTAAACAAAATGCATTAGGAGCATGGAATGACTAATGAATAGTCATGAAACCCCCTGGGATTTCATATCAATTTCAGAATTGCTAAGTGTGATACCAGAGAGACAGTGGGGAAAAAAATCCCCCTACAGCTATCAGCCTAGACAGAAATTGTACTTGACATGAGTTAGCACAGCCACTCATTCATCACTATATCCCCAATCTGTCTATTGAGGTGAGAGTCTCAGTTCTGCATTCACCAAATCAAAACAAATTTAATGACTCTCATGTGGGTACCAGCACTGGAGACAGTTCAAAAGAGAAACTGCAGTTCAATAAACTGTGTACTGAATTCTTTTGCCCTTTGTGACACTATCTGAAGTCTATTTGACCCAAACTTGGAAATTTTCAAATGCCAGTATCACTAAAGGTAATAAATAGGTCAAGGGTGGAAAATCGTCCCCAAAATAATAGCATTAAATTCCAGGAATTAGGACTCTGGCCAGAATTAAAGTGACCTTGGTGACTATATAGAACATTTATTGTTAGACTCAAACTATTTCCCCTTTAATTTAGCAGCAACATTATCTTGTCTGTGGAAGTTCATCTGTCTTATTTCTGCTGCTCAGATAAGAGGTTCCTGTGCACCCTTTGGTGCTAGTCAGATGCCATAATAAGAACTGAACTGTCAGATGGACGTATTTACATTCAGTAATTGAGTTTCCTTCATGACTCTTAAGTGCTGTATGCCCCCATAAACTGGCCATTGATCCCTGGTGGTGTGAATACACTTTTCCTTGAAGTGTATAATTTCTCCCTTGGAATTTTTTATTACAAAATTAAAACTGGATAGCACTATGTAGTGAAATTCCAAACTGGTACATATTTACATGCTCACTGGGGCGAGGTGTGTGTCCCATGGTAAGGTTACACTTTGCAAAAGTATGGATTGTTTTAAGTACGTCCGGATCCTCTACATCTTTGTGTGCTTTTCTTAAATGTTGAAAACCTCACTGACCTCCAAGTTGGAAACCGTGGCTTCTAGGGCCAGCTCTGCTATTACCTGGGATTCCACTTCCCTCTCTGACCACTGTTTTCTCGCCAAAGAACTAGATGATCCCCAAGTTGTTTTCCAATGGAAGGCAGCAGGTATTTGCTTGTTTTACATGGGGAACTCATGCTAAATTCCCAAAGAGTCTGATCATTTAATGATGATAAGTTTGGGACACAATTAAATTAGTTTCAAATAAAACATCTCTATGAATCACTTGGGCCAGTCACACATTAAATGTGGCATGCATTTTTTTTATTATTTATATATATTTGACATCAATTGTAATCCCCATGTATTCCCCATCACCATATCACCAGTGCACCATCGCCTCAGTCCCCCATGCTCCCATCTGCCCTCAACCCTCCCCCTCCCCTCTTCCCACCAAATGTCCCCAATTTGTCCTTGTCTTTTCATTTTTGTTTTTTGTGTCTTTATTGTTGTTGTTATTATTATTATTCCTTTCCTTGATCCTTATTTGGTTCCCTTATATTCCTCCTAGGGGAGGAACCATCTGGTATTTTTCTTTTACCTTCTGACTTACTTTGTTGAGCATAATCCCTTCCAGCTCCATCCATGTTCCTATGAAAAAAAGAGTACACACACACCACAGTTCCTATGAGTCTAGTTTACCTTTTTTGATTGCTGAATAGTATTCCATCGTGTATATGTACCACAGCTTCCTGATCCAATCATGTGTTTCTGGGCATTTAGGTTGTTTCCAGGTCTTACCTATTGTAAAGAGTGCTGCTCTAAACATAGGGGTGCAGGTATTCTTTTGAACAGTGTTTCTGTGTCTTTTGGGTATATTCCTAGGAGTGGGATTGCTGGATCCTATGGAAGTTCCATTCTTAGTAGATTGAGGAACCGCCATACTGCTTTCCATAATGGTTGGGCCAGCTTGCATTCCCACCAGCAGTGTAAGAGAGTTTCTTTTTCTCCACATCCTCGCCAACATTTGTTGTTGCTACTTTTTTTGATATGGTGGCATGCATATTTTAAAAAACCAAAGAGCACTGTAAATTCCTTTTGCTTATTATAAGTGTTAGACCCTATGCTTTATTCCTAAAGTCTCAAACTAAATAACTTTTACTCTTGATCTTAGTCAAAAGGCTGAGAAGCAATTATTTAATCTTTATTATCTTAATCCAAGACAAGATGGCATTTGACTTCCAATCCCATATTAATAAATTAGTATTGGTAAGTTCTTTCTTCTTTGTGAGCTTTCCCTATGTTTTTCACCTTTTATATTCTGACTTCTCATTTGTGAAAATGTATCTATTTTCAGAAAGTAGTGCCAGCCAAAGTGTGCATGTACTGTATAGGCCTGGTACTTTCTTGGCACCAAGTATGTAAATGGAAAGGAGAAAGTCAAGGAAATTTAAGAAATTCACTGTGTAACAGGTAATCAGATACTTAAACCAATAATTATTGTATAATATGTTAAATATAATACTAGAAGCACGAAGAAAGTGCTAGGGGGTCATGGGCAAAGAAGCACAACCTTCTCTTTAATTTTGATGATGTCTAGTTCATCTATTATTTTGTTGGTGCTTTTTTAGTGTCATTGCTTAAGAACCATTGTCTAATCTAAGGTCATGAAGATTTGTGCCTATATTTTCTCTAAAAGGTTTATGGCTTAGCTCTTATATGAAGGTCTTCGATCCATTTTGAGTTAAATGTGTGTGTGGTGTGTGTGTGTGGCAGTGTCATACTTCATTCTTTTGCATGTGGACAACCAGCTGCCTGTACCAGTTGAAGAAAAGCCTGGTCTTCCCCTCATTGAATTGTCTCACCAGTCTCGGAGCCGCCTTTTCAATGTGTTGTCCTGACTTGACCTCCATTGTGCCAAGTTCACCTTGGTTCGTCTCCTGCCTCTCGGTCTATTTCTTCTCAGTGTCCTTTGTGACATTTTAACCCTCCCTGACTCTAAATATGCAAGTTCTTAAGGTGGGATATGTGAACCCTTTTTCTTCTCTCTTCGCTGTTATGCCCTAGGTATGCTTGTCTGTTCCCTTTCTCTCTCTCTGTGCTGATGACACAGATTTTATGATGCTCTTCCCCATAGAGCTTCATACAGGAGTAGTTGTTTGCCTCTATGTCCTTCATTTGGCTGTCATAAGTTACTGCTAGAGCTTCCTAACTGTTAATCCTGTTTTCTCTTATTCCTATTCCCTAGCTACACCCAAAGCATGAATTTTAAAAATGGTCTCTGTCCATGTAACCCCTGTTTTAATATCCTGCAGAGACTTCTACTCATACTTAATATTTATGTCATTATCTTATTATGATGAACGGTTAAGTCCCTCCATAACCTGGTTCCTGCTTCTCTCTCTAATCTCATTTCAAACCACTTTCCCCATTTGGCAGACACACCAGTCTTCTTTTGGTTCCTAGAACATATAAGGTTGCACACAGGTTTTGCCCATCTTGACTTTTCATATCCCAACTTAAAACATTTCTTTTTCAGAAGGGTCTTCCTCACCAATACTATGTTAGTCCTCCTGCCCTTAAATTCACAAACACATGGTTTGTTAAATGGCTGGCAGTGCTTGTGTATGTGTTACACGTGTTTTATGCACATGCATGTGTGCACGAACATACTCTACACCTAGACATAGACTACTTGAATTTCTACATGATCTGACTCTTGCTTCTAGACTGTAACCTTCTTGCTGCCGTGAGCTGGGGACTGCCGGGAGAGCGCGTCTGTTTTACCTACAACTGTGTTACAGTTGCCTCTGCAGCAAACAATAAGTGACCCAGAAAAGTCAATGAGTAATCAAGAGAGCAAGCAGAAAATTTGGGAAAGGATAATGAGAATGAATTACCACATGCTTAAAGGAAGGAAAGAGCTTTATTAAGTTGAATAGCCAGTATCAATGTTCAGAGGTGAGGAAAAAAAGGTGTGTTTGAGGATATTGATTATATTCTGTGAAGACTGAGGAGATTTTGTGTGTGGGGAGGAAACTCTTCTATTTTTACATTGTTTAATGCTCAATTTATGAACTATCGCTACTAGAAAAACTTAGAAAATCAACTTTTCTTAATCTTTTAAACATTTGTTTACCAAACTTAGTTCATTAACTTTCCTTAAACAACTTACAGTTTCATAGGATTGGTTATTTCAATGTCTGTAGATTTTACATATGCAAAATTAAAGTATATGCAAAAATAGCAGAGTACTTAAGAAATATATTAAACCTGTAATCATCTAACCACAGTGTAGGTTTAATTTATGTCTTCATTGTTCCTTTACTTCATTATAGATCTCCCAAAGCTTATTATTTTTTGTTTTTCATTATTTTTGAGCCTGGAGGAATTAAGCTGTCAAACAGTTGGTTTTCAGTGGGGACACAAGCCTGGTTTCTTCTCCCAATGGGATTCAGTGGGAGTCCCTGGTACTTTGCTGGGTCCCTTTTATAACTGAACCTCATGTTTTCCATTTGCAACACTGCTGAAGCCCACCTTTTTTACATGGTTGTCTTAGTCAGTGTCACATAGTTTTCCACATTTCATTATTATATATTGATCTCACATGGTAGCATTATAGGGATCTTACCGATGTAATCTCATAACTTGTCACGATATCTAGACCTTTCTTAACCTAGATGCAATCTGGTCTGAGCAGAAAATTGAATTTCTAAGGAACAAAATGCATTCCCTGCTTTAGATCACATCATTGCTGCTTTTTCTCTCTAGTGGTTATGTTTGTTGATGCTCACTGGTTCCTACCCTTTGTGAAGCTCTTACTGTTTCCTGTGTTTGGCAGTTACTGCTCTCATAGATAGCAACGAGTCACACTTTTATATATTGATAAATTATTGGAAATAATAAAATACCCCCACTTTTTCACACTCCTTATAAAAATCAACACAGTAAATTAAGCAGACAATCTAGTCAACCCTGTTTTGTATTTCAACTTCATTTTTGTGGATTTTATGTGAACACATCATTAACACATTATGACTCCCAGTTATATTATTATAATTATCATTTTCATTGGTATACCTTTCATTACCAGTGACACTCTAAATACCACAACTTTTCCAGTAGAATCTGCTTTAATCTGACTTCTTTTTCCTTTGAGCATTAGCCCTGCCATCTTTGAAGGTATCTCTGTAGTCTGACAATAAAAATTTTTAGGCCTTGCTGAGTCTTCCAGGCATGACATTTGCCACTTTCCAGAAGACTTTTCTATCTTTTAACATAATGTTGGTGTTTGACACCAAAATATAAATGCTCAGTTTGCTTTTTGAGTACAAATGTCAAAAAAAAAAAAATACCTCTATACTATTTGTAGTATATTGACACCCTTAGAGACAGAGCTGGACCCAGAGCTCTTTGTTAATCTTTATTCACGTTGATTTATTTTCCTAATTCATGTATTATATTCTCTGCCTATGGTAAGAAACTTATATATAGAACTTGAATGATTTACTAAAATTCATCAAGACTCTTTAGAGCCCAATAACTGAAGTTTCTCTTTTCAGTCATGGTCAAAGTTGAGTGCCCCCTGTGGGTCCCACTGCACATGACTCAGTTACTCCTCACAAGTTCTTGTGAGGTAGGTGCTACCACAATCCCACAATAGGTGAGGGAAGCACAGAGGAAGGTGAAGCACAGAGGGAGAAGCTATTCGCTCGAGGTCACAAAGCTAGTAAGTAACAGGCTCCACTTGTTGAGTAGAATTAGTTTTAGCCAGCAGCATAGTGGAGGGTTTGCAGATTGTATATATCAGGACATGAAATTGTAGTTGTGAAAGTAAAAGGCGCTAGCTCCTCAAGTAATAAAAGCAGAGCAGATCAAAGCCCGTTTGTCGGCCATACCAACGACGGGGAACAAAAGTCATCTGAACAAATTTAGAGCCACTTCAGGTCTTTAACCTCAGAACAAGGGTTCCCTCTTTGAAGTCACACTTCAGCCATCCTGTTGAGAGCCTAATAGTCTCTGAACAAAACAGAACCAAAAGACGTGTCCTTGAATTTGTTTGCCTCATGCCCTATTATTGCTCTAAGAACAGTGTTCCTAAGAACAAATTTAAATGAGTTCTAAAGATGGGTGAATTTCTCTACATATCCTAAGTTTAATTGTTTAACCCTCTACTGAATGTGAGAAAAATCTTAAATATTTGATTCTTGCTGCTGGGAATATTGGTAACAGTGAACTGAGAGGAGAGTGAAGACACAGAGGGAAAAGTGGAAAGGTGCTTTCTCCTGATACCTGCAACTGGGACCAGGCTGAGGGTCCACTAAATTAACTTCACATCACCAACAGGAGCTATTTACCTGATAGAATAGCTGTTCTTCTTCCTTTGGTAACACCAGCAATAGATAACTCCAAGGTCTCATTCAAGTAGGCTTTGAGTTTATGGGTTTACAGAGTGTTCCTAAGCTCTAATTCCATTTTTCTTTGTCATCCAGTAGCAAGCAACAAACAAGTTTCATGGTCCCTGAAATTAGCCACCAATTTAAGACAAAAGATAATTCTGGAACTGCCATTCAGCATGCTATATCTGTTCTGCTGCCTCTATAAGGCGAGCCTTTTTAATGTAATTACATGACTTGTCCATCTATTACTAAATTGATGAGGGCAGCTTGAATTTATTTATTTTTCCTCCTTTCCATAGGAGCCATTAAAGCTTATTGTAGCATTTCTCAAAGCAAATTCTGTAGAAATTCACCCTAAAATAATCAATGCAAATGAATCCTCTAAGTAAATATGGGAAATTCTGCTAGAGATTTCTCCTGTTCCCATCCCTACTTCCTTTTGATTCACAAATTACATTAGCATATTAAAGGTTTTCCAAAATCCTGCAATAAAGGAGCCGCTGGCTAAATCTGCACTTCACAAAGTCATTTTACCACAGGATTGAGTTCTTATGTAGCACTTTTTTAAACCATGGAACCTCTTTGGGAAATGCTGACATAGTCTTTAAGTGCTTTGGGGTCAGGGCTCAGCTTCTTTGTATTTGACTTCTCTAGATTCTACATGTAAGTGAGATCTTGCAGGTTTGTCTTTCTGGGTCTGACTACCACAGGTCGGCTGGGAGGTGGAGGAAATGGAGAGACGCTGGTCAAAGAATACAAAGTTGAGGTTAAGCGAGGTGAGTAAGTCTAGAGATCTTATGCACAGCATGACACTAAAGTTAATAGCACTGTATAAAAGACTGGAAATTTACTAACAGTAGATTTCAGGTGCTCTACACACACGTAACTACAGGCAGAGCTATGTTAATTAGCTTAGTTGTGGTGGTTTCATTATATAT
The DNA here is from genome assembly GCA_019455555.1 of Galemys pyrenaicus. NCBI lineage: Eukaryota > Metazoa > Chordata > Mammalia > Eulipotyphla > Talpidae > Galemys > Galemys pyrenaicus. The sequence continues at coordinate 7,115,279 of JAGFMF010012000.1, forward strand.
GCATATATCCAACTATGTTGCATGCCTTAAATATATATGCAACTTTTATTTAGAAAAGGGCTTTGACGACAAGATCTCAGTGATCTCAACTAGACCTCCCTGAGCACTTACTTCTTCTACTCTAAAATAAGGGTAAGAATGCATTTCTGTGAGGAATTTGACAACTTGCCACAGCACCTGGCCGAGCAGACAGATCAGCGGACGGTAGCTGTCTTGTGGTGACCGGCTGATGTGCACACTGCATCTCTGCTCTGCCTGGGTTCACAATGCTCCCTTTTAGAAAGGCTTGATGTCACCTGGATTTATAACAGAATTTATCTGATTAGTCCATACACAAACGTACAATGAAATGCAGCCTTTTGGAATATTCTCCATCTTAAAACTCCTAGAGGTTGTCCAACTTAGAAATGAAGCAGTTTGATTAGTATTGATCCATCAGTGAGATGTAGAAATAGCTGATGATAGATGTATAAATAGCTGAGATAGAAATCACAGATGATTAATGGGAGCTAAGAATGAAGAACCAGCTTGCTTCATTCACCCAGGTAGGCTTTGCATTTAATCACTCTGTTTGTAGTAGTTACTATCATCATCATTATTTAGACCATTATTCATCTATAAAATGTCTAGTGCAAGTTAGGATACTAAGCAGTACCTCCTAGGCAGCGTTGCATTCGCCAGGCCACTGCATTCCACCAGAGGGGCAGGGGTGAGGGCTGATCTCAGGGGGGCACTACAGCGTGTAAGCGGTTCAGGGCAGCTTCGTGAAGGACTGACAAGGGACCCTGAGGCCAGAGAACCAGGTGTCCATGAGACTTCTTTTTCTCTGTGTCTGGTGGTAGAGATGCTGAACAATGAAGATTGGAAGTAGAAAAGGGGCAAGACAGACATCTTGGGTAAATCTCATAGATTTATATCCAGTAAAATTAATTTCAAAGGCACTAATAGTGGACCAGACTTAAATGTACCTTATATCTTTCCATGAAAATGGTTTTGCTAAATAAATTAATACTGTAGATGAGAATAGAATAGGGACTATTTAACATACTCAGAGAATAAATTATTATTAAACATTTTGGGCTTATAATGTAAGAGTTACTAATGTTCCTGGTCTATTAGCAGATTTAATATAATGAGCTCCCTGCCAATTTTTGTGAGTCTACTGTATTAGAACCCAAATCCATTTTGTATGTTTCTTCCATAATTGATTTTCCTTTAAGTTAGTTTGAATAAATAGGGTTTTATTATACAGTTATTCCTAAGTGGTTAAATTGATTATGGAAGAGAAGTAATCCAAGCAAAACTATTAATAGATTCAGTTTTAAAAGAGTACTCTGAGATGAGCATATTTGCTCAGCAAGGAGTATTCATTGGCATATATTTATTGATTGTTTAGATGATTTTCCAAAACAAGATGATTATTTTGCATTTCAAATCTCTCTATATATAGATATATATATGTTTGCATGTGTATATATATATATGTACATGCACAAATATATGAAGTAACTGCTGAAAATTCTATTTAAATTGTCTCTTTGATTACTAAGATATAAGATACAACCTAAAGCCTGGGATGATTGAAAGAAATTATGTTGCTCTCTGGACTGTGAACACATTGTATGCTTTTAAACATCTCTATTGTCATTTTCCATATACCTTATTCTTTTCCTCTCATTTCCTATGCATTTCAATTTCTTTTAATTGTGTTTTCAAACAGTGACTAGATGCAGTATTATAACTTTATCTCTAGTTGCTCTGTCCATAAAGTCTTCTCAATCACTTAGCATAAAAGACACCAGCATATATTTAAAAGCACATATTGAGTGGAACTGATGTAATGCAACATCAAGGAAGTAAAACTGATCTCTACTCTGCTCTCCAGAGACTATATTCAAAAGGTAGTTGATTTTATTTGCTGTGGTTGACAACCTCTTCTCAGACTGCTTGAATAAATTTGGGTATTAATATGCTTCCTGTCTACTTAGTGAGAATTACTGTTCAAACGGCCTCAGGAGACTGTATTATTTCCAGATTTAATTCAACACAATACAATGGGCCCCAACTTTTGAGTTAGGCACCCTATTTACGAAGCACACCTTGATATAATGAGTAGGTATTCAACTCCGTCTCTGAGCAGCAGGCTGAGCTACACACAGCAGGACATTCGAAGATTTCTGAGAGGTTTCCTCGGGTGCCTCCAGATTGGCAGAGGGAATAGAAGATTGCAGTGAGTCTGGGTGGGATTGTGCAATTTTTCCATAGTTTCTGGAGAGCAGGTGTGGCCTAGAGAGGCGGAGAAACAAACATTCATTCAGTTTATGTACATCTTTGTCTTCATTTTCCCAGCAGCCACATGGGGGACATGGCATCAGTCTCATTATAGAGATGAGGAAATTGAAGAGCATAGTATTTAAATCACTACCTCAAAGTTACTCTACCAATTGTGTCCATATAGCAAAGCCTAACACATAGGATGTACTCAATGAATAGTTTTAATGCTGAATGAATCCTTCAGGAAGGCAATTCTCATCATGCATCTAGAACCAGAAAAATGTATATGAACTTCAAACTTGCAGTTTCATACTTAGAAATTATCAGAAATGTAGGCAGAGTATGCATGTGTGTGTGTGTGTGTGTGTGAATCTAAGAAGGTAACTGCAATCTCAAACTTCCAAACTTCTGGAAACACACCAAATATCTAAAAGGGAAAGCCTTGAATAAATTAACATTAGTGTCATGTGGACATTATAAGCAGTGTTTTCAAATAAGTCTTCATGACATGGGAAAGTATCCACAGTACGATACAGAATTAAATATATACAATATGATCTCAGGCATGCTTTACCAAAAAAATGCAGGAAAATAATTAGAATAAAATGTACTATATATGTGTACATTATTCTTAAAGAATTGGACATTACACAATTTTAGTGCCTTTCATAGTAACATGTATTCTAAATTTTCCGTAGTACTATTTTAAATTTATAAAAAATAGCATTCTTTCTGGTTTGTACTTTGATTTGCATTAGGAGCTGTCACACCGAAGTCTCATTCCATACAGTTAATGCCGATTGTGTCATTAATTTCAATACAAGAAAAGTCCTGTGAAGAGTTAGTGTAACACAATGAGTAAGAGAACTAGCTCTGGAGCTGGACTTTGGGATTCAAATTCTAACTCTGCTCTTCACTTACCGTGTGATCCTTGGCACGTTTCTGAGCCTCTCTCTACTTTGGTGTTCCCATTTGTAAAAATGGAATTGATGATTTGCCTAGCACATAAGGTGTTGAGAAGAACAGGCCTTAGTAAGTGCCAAGACACAGTAAGTGTTCAGACAGCTGTTGTTTTTGCATTGGATTTATTAAGCTTTTTAACTTTTGTTATTTTTACACCTTACATTTGTTTATTTTAAGGCTTGTAACATTTTTTTATAAACTCCCTCTTTGCTTTTACTATAGCAAAAACATTCTCTTTTTTTGCATTTTGTTGTTGTCTTATTTCACTGAAGTCCAGGCACAACCTCTAGATGAGATAGTTCATTGGATACAGACTAAACCCTTAGTCATTTAGCAAGTTGAGAATTTCAGGGCCCACTTAGATCATGTGACAGCATCAGTTATACGTCCAGCCGTCTGCTGAGCCATGAAGAAATTATAAGGACAACACATATTCCCAGCCAAGATTTGCTGAATGTCTACCACATGCCATGGATTGTGAGTACAGAAGTGACAAAGACTCCCTGCCCTCAAGGAGCTCACACTAGACAGCAGCAAATACATGCAAGGAAATAAATGTACTATTTGAAATATATAAAAGATAATGTGTATATTGGGAGCAACAGGGATGTAGGTGGGCTGGACAGACATTGTTTCCTAAAAGTGGGTCTGAAGCACTAGGGAGTATGTGGGAAGACCGAAATGAGAAGCAGAGTTCCAGACAGAGGTAGCAGTAAGTACAAAGGCATACAGGTAAAAGAGACATGATACATTTGTGAGAATTTAGTTATTTTGGCAAAGTTATAGTATCAGAGAATGTTAAATAGGAAGGAAAGTGGATAGAGTTTGAACAAAAGAGCTGAGAGAGAAGCAGGCATGTCAGAGATCTCAGTTTTATCTCGGAAATAATAAGGAGATGACAACAGATTTGCCTTTTTAAAATTTTAATCATGGAAGTGTGGAAGATAGACTGGAAAGGATGTGAGAACAGTTGGATGAAAAGCTTTTGCTAAAACTCTGAAGGCAAGAGGGACCAGGTCATACAGAGACACTGAGATGGTAAAGAGGATGGAGAATAGAGAGCTGATAGGAGGTGACCATTAGTTGTATAAGTTAAAAGTGATGGTAGCAGTGCAGACCACCTGAATTCAAGGTGACTCAGTTGGAGTTGTTCAATGAGAAACACAGAATCTTGAGTTTAGCAGCACAACCTAGTCAAAGAGAAAAAGGTGGTCATCGAAGTCATGAGCTGTGTAAAATTTCTTCAGGAAGAATCTGCAGAGTGTGAGAGAAAAGGGCCCCAGACGGAACCCTAAAATTCACAGCACTAGCAGGAGGATCCCAGAAAGAAGAAGATAAGCAGGAGACCCAAACCAAGAAGAGAAAGATTCAAGAATTGGGGAATGGTCGACAGGGGGTGATGGTGCTGTCACAGAAGCCCAGTTGGGAAGCCATTGTATCATCAGGTGAGGAAATAAGGTAGAAGAGTTGTCCATGACTGTACTTGATTAAGCATCCAGAAAGGGTAAGGAGAGTGGCTAGGAGAGGGATTTCAGAGAAAGGAGAGAATGGAATTGACCTGTAACTTGATCATGATAATGGGACTTCATTGGGCCAAAAAAAAAAAAAAAACTGATAGAATTAAAATTAGGAGAATATATTTCAACTGAGGCAATAAGGTTTTTTCCAATTCATCCTCATGTCTTGAAAATAGCTGAAAGTGGATTTTCTATTTACAGTGGTCAACAGAGTCATCCTCAAATAGTGAAAGTTCCCACAGTTCCCTCTTTTAATTATAAGAGTTATAATGACTGTTGACTAAAGAGTTTCAAATAAAATTGGGTACAGCGATTTGCCATCTTGTACAAGATTAACTTCAAGGAAGTCATGACAAGAAAGCACTATTCTGAAACACAGCAGGTGTTCATTTCAAAAACAGGTGTGTCTAGCTTTGAGAATATCATGAGGGTCAATTCCAATGAGAAAAAACAAGTCCTGGTTATATACCCTCTTAATTTTATGGTAGCTAATTCCTGACTGTGATGTCATAGATGCCTTGTTCCATCTTATCCCTAGTCACTGGTAGTTTAGTTCTGGGTATATGGAAGGAAGCAAAAAAGGAAAGAGATTTTTCTTGTGCCTCCCTCCCGTACCACTTCTTTGTACTTCTAGTCCTAATCCATTTCCCATTATCCCATTGGACTCTTCCTTTTTTAGAGCACTTTCCTTGCAATGCAGCATGGCTGTAAATCTGCATCAAGAGGAATACCACAAGGATAGAACAGTCAGGTGTTACCTTGGGAAATAACCTGCCAAAACCTATCTTGCTAGCCTGCTCACAATTCTGTCATAGTGATTGTTGCCTAAGACCAACACCATATCTGCAAAGGGAAAGGTACAGAACAAGGAAAAATCCCTGACAAACCAGTTTCCAGTAGCCACATTATTTCCTGAGATTAATACAATCTTGTGCAAGCCTCTTAAACTCAATTAGCCTCTCTTCAGTAGAGTGTGTGTGACGATCAAATGAGATCATGTGTGTGAAGGTGCTCTATGATTTCAAAAAGTTAGGCAGTAGTGATAGGCTACCACATAGTCATAAGTATGTGTGAAAGCAAAGGGAAGACTGAGATTTCTTCCTCTAAATCTGTTCTAAAGATGGAGACCTTCCAGTCCAACCACTGCATCTAACCTGATTTCCTTCCCCAGAGCCTCATCTCTGGTCCCTGCGAATCTTTGCTGATTTATCTTGTCTCACATAGGGCTTGATGCAACTGAGTATTACTAAATTAACTCCATCTCCCTTCCCTCAGTGCATAGTGGAAGTCCTTGAAATCCACCCCTGAAGAAGAAAAATGGAAGACAATTTGCCAAGTGCTTCCGCTGGGCAGGCACTTTCTTTGCCTGAGATTCCTTGCCACAAACAACAGACTATTTCCACTGAGGAGAAATTAGAAAGTCTTTGCAGCTGAGACCAGTGGAAATTACATTTCTATTAAAAGCTGTCGGTGGCTAGCTGGATCCATCCCAAGAACAAAGTTAAATGATGTAATAAACTTGTTCAAGACATAAAGCTATTATATAAAAGGCCATTAACTATCTTCCACTCAATATTAACAAAAGACAGCCACTATTTTTCCTTTGGTCGTCATGTTGCAAGTTGCTGGTTCTCAGTGGGTTCTGCCTCAGCCAGGCCTTCACTGTTGAATTCTGTCTCCCAGCCCAGCAAATGGAATGTCAAGGTGTGTTCATCTTCAACTTTCTCTGCACCATCACTTATGAATTTAAGAGCAGTATGTTTCTTCTAGGACATGTTTCTATCACTGTACTGTTTTCTAGCTGCTATTAAGTAGCTGAGGCCCCATATTTCCTATACTTCACTCAATCCCATCCATAGGTGCTTGAGAACTTAGATTTTAAACCGATATGTAACAAAAGTAAGTCTTCAAATAACAACACTTCTATGTCAGCTCCATTTGCTTTTTCTCATCAATGTTATCAAACAATGTTGAATGAAACTTGTTATTCAGGCACCTTCTATAATAGAGATCAGAGGCAGAGAGGGCCAACCAACCAGGCCATGGCTCACATTCAAGGTGCGGAGTCAATGCATCTATTCTGAACTTTGAGATTAATTCAGAGCTTCTCACATGGAACATACATTTAGGGATGAAGGGTGAAATATGGAAGAGTAGAGCTGAAAGGAATACAGAGCATTGTACCTACAAAAATTCTGTGTGCCCCATTTTCCTGTGGTTATTTACTTAAACCCCAGGTCAAAAGAAAATACACTTAAGTTTATCTCATTGGACTTGCCTAATTCTATGAACTTGTAAGGATTTTCAAGTTATATCCTACATCTAGATAGGTCTCATCCTTGTGAGCTTCACCAAACAGAATGCCAGTGAATAGAAATGAACGCTGTGTAGATGTTGGGGTGTGAGAAAAGGCTTCAGCACTTGCTCAGGTCCTACATTCAATGGGGGTTCTTCCTGCAAGTGAACCTGTCAGACCACGTCAGGAGAAATGTTGACTTGTTCCCTTGACATTTGAGGCCTCTCTGTGGTGTGACCTGCCCTTTTCTCATCAATGCTCATCCCTGGCAGGAGTCTGTCTCTGTAGGCCCAGCCAGGTTCTGATGCTCTTGTGGTCCTTCCTCAGGAAACAGCATCCTCCATTCAGCAGCTGACAGCGTGACCAGTGCCGTACAGAAAGCAAGCCAGGCCTTGAATGAGCGTGGGGAGCGGTTAGGCCGAGCCGAGGAAAAGACGGAGGACATGAAGAACAGCGCCCAGCAGTTTGCAGAAACTGCACACAAGGTGGGTCCCTCGGAAGGGCAGGGCTCTGTACTTGGGTTGTCAGGGAGTGTGGGTGCCAAGAAGTCTGTTCTAGTATATCCCCCATGGTGGCAGATATAAAATCAAGCCCCGTTTTCTTGCCCCTTTTTCCCATCTGCTACTTAATACCAGAATGAGGGGTAATTTCTTCTTGGACCTGTTTCTTGAGCTCCTTACCATTTTCATCCTCATCTCTGACCTAAGCTTGTTGGGAACTGTGAATCCTCTTTAATTCTTGCCCAGACGTTTAGAGCTCAAGTTTCAGGGAGCAGGATGGGAGTGGTGTGAGGTATAGGATCTCAGAACTTCCCTCCTCCCTTGGCCAATCTTGAAAGAGGATGTTGGGCTGCTCGCTCTTACTTTAGCTTACTATCCCTTTCTGGGCTTGAGCCCAGCATCCTGTATGGCTATCTTCACTGCATGACAAGCAAGCTCAGACCCAGGGCACAGCGCCCCTCAGTGCTAGTTTCAAGGTTGTGGGTCTGAAAGGCAGAGATGCCTATGAGGTTCCTCTTGCTTCTGAACCCGGAAGTTGGCATGTCGTGTGTGACTGTGGTGCACATGCACAGACACATTCCCTAAGAATACAGCTTTCAGAAGGGGAAAGGGGAGTTTTTATTGGCAGCCAGCTATAATGAGGAAAGAGAGGCCCTGTTGGTCATGTGATAAAGTGGATTTACTACTGTTCTTGTGCTTCAGATCACAGAGTAGTTCTTTTCTGGCTAGAGATTCAAATTTGGGTTTCCAGAAACAACTTCTGCTGATAAGTATTGGCATCCCAGACTCAGGTGCTCACTCTTCAGATACACTTTCCAGGTGACCTTTGGGGGAAAAATTAATTTGCTTCAATAGAAAACTCTACTTCTGCTGAAGAAAAAATAATGCACAATTTGGAAAGAAATGAAAAAAGCTGACACTCAGGCCCTACCATGGATCCGATTCAAGTGAATGCTTCTTGCCTCCCTTCTGCATCCCCTTTACAGAGACCTGTCCCATGGCATCCTTCATTCCCTCTTGTGACAGGAGCTCACTGCTCAGCTATCTTGGGGGCCCATTTGGAGTTCACTGGAAAAATTGTTAGCACATGACTAAGGGGTACCCAAGGAACCCAGACTATTCAGGGGCACAAGCTCTAAAAGGAGTTCTACCATCTGTGCACAGAAAGACAAAGGAAGCAGACTCTTAGTTTGAAAGATTTTTAATACTTGGTGTAGATAAAGAAAGGATTTCTAATAATAGTTCCCCAATAACATTCTAAAAATTACCCATGAGGGGTCATGGGCAAATACCCAGATAGGCTTAGTCTTGAGGCGGGGCCACGAAGACCCAAAGCTTACTACAAGTCTAAGGTACCCTCTGGTAAAGAACCATAAGAAAAACATCAAGCAGGTCTCAGAGAGCTGGGGCAGAAGGAGAAACTCAAAGTTCAAAATACGCCACATAATCCAACATGAACCACAATCTGCCGAGGACAAGCAATAGCCTCTCTGTGCACCTCTCACCCACACGTCCCTTTCAAGTAGCTCTTCCAAGTGTCTCCACATCTCTCCTCCAACTCTCTCTTCCATGTGCCTCCCTGCTTCTATTTATATATCCACCTCCCTCCTTCCCAGCTGCCCCATCACCTTTAGGAAGTCTGGTTCATGGCATACTGGGATTCAAAATCCATGGCAGCTGCCTATATAAGTAGGGGTGGGGAAAATGGCACCTCCCTTTCAGAGATATACAGAGGTATGCCTGTAACAAATTGGCCAGATCTGCCTGAAAATACAGACCAGAGGTTCCCTTGCCAAGAGAGCTCAGATTTAAAGTTCCCCTTATCCCTCTTTCCCTTCTCCAGCTTTCTCGATAAAAAAAAAGTAATGATGAGATAGAAATGCTGGGATCCCTGCCTCAGCATAATTTATAACAGCAGCAACTTGAGTGGTTGAAATGGGGGGTGGGAATTGGAAGTCCAGGGAAGCATTTGGGGGAATAGTATTGATTTGGGGGAATAGAAATCCAAAGGGAATAATCTTTTAATGGTCTTCCAGTCTGGAGAGTGTGATAGTACAGGCAACTCTCTTTTGTGCTTTGCCATACAGAATAGAGCAGACAATAGTGTAGTGATAAGATTCTGCTAAAACACAAGTGTAGGTTAATGATTAAAGCTTGCACTAGGTTACCAAGGAAGTCTGTGAAATTACTCTTCCTAAGGTGAAGTAGACAATACCTGGAGGTCACCCACATAAGCATCCCCCTCAGAGAAGGTTGTGTAAACACTGGGTGGATAATGTAGCCAGATGGCCAGAATTCTTGGCCCTGGTCACCCTGTTTCCCTGATGTTGTGTCAAGTTTGTGAGGTAGTTGGGAAGGCAATATGGTACTGTCGTTAACAACTTGGGTCTGATTTCTAGTTCACTGACCTTGGGCAAGGGCTTAATTTCTCTGAGTGTCAGTTTCCTCTTCAGTACACTAGGGCTAATTGATGATAGTACCTACCTGCTAGGACGTTGAGAGAATTGAGTTCAAACCTACAAATCTTTTAGGCAATACCTGGTACATGTGTATCTAGGTTACCATTAGTTATAATTATTTCCATAAAAATGTTTTATGCTGAACCCGCCCTAATTAAGTTACATGCTGAGCAGTAGAGGAAGGTTGAAGATCTGTGGTTGAGGCTCCCAACACAGGGATTGGAGGTACTGGGGATGAAGATTCCTAAGGAAGGTGGGTGGGCCTCCCTGCTGAATACTGATACTTTCTGAACAGCTAACAACCCTTAAAACAGACTATTTTAACAATTTCTGGCAACAGAAACTGACTAGGCCACCAGACTCAAAGCTGGCTTTGACTACCCAGAGGGTCTATACAAGCCAGTTACCTGTTTTCAGTAGAGCTCAGTAGGAGGCTTCCCTTTGGGGCGGGGGGGAGGGGGGTGCAGGGGCCACTGGTATCTGTTGGCGTATCTGAGGGAGTGCAAGAAAATACTGTCCTAGCCAGACTTCAGTTTTCTAAAATCAGGATGTGTGCGTATGAATCACCAGCCTTGGCAGCATTCCTAAGGTGGAGATTGACCTCTTTAGGTAGGATGTGGCTATTTTCCTAGGGACTAGGATTCCTGATTTGAACCCACTGGTGCAGGCTGATCATGAAAATATCATTTCATTGACCATCTCCTGGTCAGGCCTGCTAGTGAGAAGAGAGTTCAGAGAGAACCCAGGACTTCTATCCCCAAAACTAACAGGACTGAGTTGACTCATAAAGAGTGGGTTGTGTTTACAAGTCAAGACACAGGGCAGAGCAGAGAAGGGCAGTCAGGTGACAGTTCCTTGCTGCTCCCTGGGCAAATCAGGCAGGTGTGCACGATCCCAGCTGGCAAGTAGGGCACACCTTTCTTGATTGCAGTGGAAAAGGACCTGCAGTTCCCTCAGGTTTCCCAGGACCCCTGCAATGACAAGGCACATTAGGGAGTGGATCACCTTTGCACAGCCCTACCATCAAGATATGTGGGTGCTTATCTCCTACAGAGCAGATGGAAACCATCCTGTGCCCCTGCCCCCATGGGCCTGGCTTGAGGGACCATGGTTCCTGAGCTGGGAGCTTGGCACCATCTCAGCCATCAAGAGAGTGCAACTCAGCCACAAAGCAGGGCTGCTCCCTCTCCCCAGCCCCACAAAACACAACATGAAAGCGTGTGCAGCTCTGACAGCCCTGCCACGGGCTGTGAGTCAGCAGCCAAGAGTTTCCCACACCTCGGCATCCTCAGCTGACATTTCTGGCAGAAAGGAGTGGTAATCAGCCCTGTTTTGTACAAGTTTAACTTGTAGGGAAGGGAGGAGGAGCAAAAGGGACGGGATGGTTTCCTCTTTCCTCTCTCGCCACAGTCCCCTGCTTTTTTTGTGTCTCTGAGCCAAAGGACTTCAAGAGCCAGGTCTCTGGATGCCTCCTCCCCACAATATGAGTAGCAATTTATTATTTTTATCATCATCATCATTTAGGTGAAGTTACACTGCATTGAAAGATAAAAGTTTCCATGAGATATTATTAAAACAAAATATATCAAAAGGAAATTTTAAGCTCCATTTCTATAGGAACTCTGATATCTAAATTTCTGTTGCCAGAAATTGTTAAAATAGTGTATGTTTTAAGGGTTGTCACCTGTTTAGAAAGTATCCGGATTTGAGCTGGACATGATATTTATAGAGGTGAGGAAACTGAGGTACAGTGCAGTTGTGATATTAGAAATTGAGATCATACAGCAAATTTCTAGCAGGGAAGCAACAGCACCCAGATATCCTGTTTCCATTTAATTCAGTGTTCTTTCTGCTCTACCATCTTGCCTTCTGAATTCTACAGTGCCTAATCCCCAGGGAATGAAAACAAACAGCTAGGTAGCATGAAAACAATGCCACTCTGCAAAACTGCCTCAAATACCAAAATATCCAGTCCAGCTATTTATGTGCAAAGCTGAATCACTCAGGCCCTGACACACTGTAATGCCAGTGCCACTCCAGACACACTATAGTGGCCACCAGGGCCTAGTCTCAGCAGCATCACAATCGCTGCTGCAGATTAATAGCTGTGGGTGAACTGGCACAAGCCCATTAGTAGAAGGTTAACAGCACAGTGAATAACAGGACAGCAGCACTGATCAAATATTTATGGTTGGTATTCATTATGCACAACTTAACAGCTCCGTGTTGATTTGAATGGCCCATATTGCTAAATAATGTATATAAACTAGAGACCAGGCAAGAAGTAGAGGCCATGCAGCGTGGCCAGGAGTGGGAGTGCCCGGCCCTGTCACTTCTACCCCCCATGTTTCCTAAACTTTAAAGGCAAGATCAGGAATGATTAGCCACCTCCACCCTACTTGGCTAAGGAGAAGCCAACCAAGAGCCTAGCCCGGCACCTGAGCACACTCAGGCTTGCACAGACGCTGGCTGATGGTTGGCCAGCTACTGGTGTCCGCACTGCAGGAGGCCATGAGGTCTCCACTTAGGCCGGCTTCACTAGGCGGGTGCACCAGAAGCTCTTTCAGCTGGGAATTCCTATGCAGAGATCATTTTAACCATGTAAGGGCTAGTTCCCAGTTGCCCCCTCCCTCTCACGTGACCTGACCAAGTGCACAGGCTGCTGCAGACCTGTTGGTGCTGTGGCAGGGAGCCCACTTGAGAAGCAGCTGGGGTTATGACTTTAGTTGAAAGATGTAAAGAAGGTAGAAGGAGAGACTCCAGCCCTGCACCACACTGAAGACATAGATTGTTGACTGTCTTCCAGGAGGACACAAGGACCCCTGGATGGAATCAGGGGGTACCCCTAGCTGATACTTCAAGGGTCAAGAATCTGGTTGAGATGCAAATGACAGCGCTTTATACAAATTTGCTGCAGAGAATCACCTACTGTTTGCTCAAAGACAATCTGAGTTGAGGAATCCATCCTGTCTCCTCCTCCAAGTCACTCCCAGCCCCTACCTCAGAGACTAAGCCCTAAATCAACTCCAGGCACCAGAGGAATTGCAGAGGGCACAGCTCTGCCTTCTGGTTCACGGAGGTATATGGGCTCCTTGGCAAAGATATGACTGAGAAAAGGCAGGTCGGATTTCACTTTATGTTCTGTACCTCCACACATTTCCTGAGCTCAGGAAGCTATGGAATGACATGGTTGGGTGTGGGGTCCCCATTTATAAAGACCAACCATGTCACTAAACCACATTTACTAAATAGCAGCAGGAGGAGAAGTAAATCAAGGTCTGGCCTTGTTCTCCTGTTCAGTCCTCATCAGTAGGAGCACGCTTTTGTTGCCAGGTACTTTTAGGATCTGGTTGAACATCCAGGCTGGATATTAAGTGGAATTTCGCAGACGGTTTCTCAGCAGTTGTTGATTTTTAAATCCTTCATGAGATGTCTGCTTACAGCTGAAAGATGTTGGTGTGCCCTAGTAACGAATGAGCTGGTGCCCAGACCCTCGTTCTGTTCCCACCTGTTGCTCAGGCAGGTCGCCCATTCTGCCTGGGCTCTGGCTTCACAGGGGTGAAGGAACACCACGTAGCCCTTTCCCGGCCTGGACACAGTTACTGTGAGGAGAGGTGATAAGCGCAGTGCCGCGTGGACTGCTGGGAAAATACTGCACATTTACTGGAAGCCACTGTGAAGAGCGTGGAGATCTGCCCACTCAAGGGGAATCTTGGTGCTGCTCCTTATTGCAGATTGTGTGCATGGGGTGGGAGGGGGGCAACACGGTGAATTCTCCCCGCTGTTCAGAACACCTTACTTTTCTTATCCCTCTCTCTCTCCTCAGCTTGCCATGAAGCACAAATGTTGAGAAACTGCGTAACTGCCTATCCCGGTGACTCTCTTAAGAGAAATGGAAGAATTTGTTCTGCAGTTTTTACAAGAATTCCAGACCTCTGCTTGCTTCTTTTTTTTTTTTTTTTTTTTTTTTTTANACAAGAATTCCAGACCTCTGCTTGCTTCTTTTTTTTTTTTTTTTTTTTTTTTTTCCAGTATATGGACATTTAGGGTTTTTGGTTTTCCTTTCCAGATGTTAATAGGAAAAAAAAGATGTTGTGTTTATACAGTTCCCTAATGATATTGCTAAGAAATGCTGCAAAAGCATCAGCTTTATTTTGGTGTCCCCCACCTGCCCCGTGTGTATGTACGTGTTTGTTCCTTTTTTTAAGTTTTTGTTTGATAGTTTGAATACAAAATTGAGACTAAATGATATACTGAGCTGGGTCTAAACTGGCAACATATTTTTGTCCTGATATTAAGCAGAAGACATTTTAATGTGGTGACATCAGATGTGTGTTTTTTTTCCTGGATGGGAATAAAAGTCAAGCAGTGATCGGTGTCTCTCAGTCTCCTAGCTACTCTTAATTTGAAGATTAAGATTCTGTGACCTAAGACATAAGTCTGTTTTATGGAAAACGATTGGACCTATCAAGGGAAACATCAATCTTGGATTTTGTTTTTTGTTATAATGTTCTGCATAAGCCATCACTAGCATTCAAAAAAAAAAAAAATCAGAATCACCAGTAGAAATCTGCTTTCTGAGCTACAGGTTAAATACTTCCACTACTTGTGTAAAGGCTGATTGTTTAGAATTACCATCTGAAGGATAAAACTTTGAGATTGAAGACCTAAGGAAAAACCTACTTAAAAACCTCTGTGCATTCATGAATGTTTCTTTTGTCATTGTTCCAAATGAAGGTAGCTAGCATTGAAAAGAACTTGGATTTTTATCAAGAATTGATTTTTCCAGATAAAGGTTCTGTGTAAATTATAATGTGAAAAGATACTACATTTAAAGTCGTTTCTTTTCTTTTTCACAAAGTCATGCCTATCTTAGAGACCTTATAGTGTCCAGAAATGGTCTTCACTTTCTTGGTATCTGACATTTGGAGGATTTGATGTTATTGCAGTCTATTTATTTAATGTAATTTAAAGTATGGGTTTCTTGACAGATTGCACTTCATGAAAATTGCAGCTTGCCTGGCAGATAGCACAGACATGAAGCCTTTGCATTGCAGTCAGATTAAATCAAGTTGTCTCACACACCTGGTTTTTTTTTTATATTATGCAAGATAGGATTGGGCTTAGAATCTGGGCATTCTGTTTCTTAAGGAGTTAAGATGCTAACCCTAAAACTGTGCTTTGTC
Source organism: Galemys pyrenaicus (assembly GCA_019455555.1). Lineage (NCBI taxonomy): Eukaryota > Metazoa > Chordata > Mammalia > Eulipotyphla > Talpidae > Galemys > Galemys pyrenaicus. The sequence goes on from JAGFMF010012000.1 coordinate 7,130,474, forward strand.
TTCATACAACAAGAAGGCAAGCTGCACGTCCCAGACACCTCCTCACTGCACTGACTCTTAAGCCCCTTGAATGTTCAAGATCTTTCTGCTTCTTCCTATCCACTGAGCCCATCGAGTCTACGTGTATGGATGCATCTTAAATATAAAATGACTTTCAGATTATTTATGCTTATTTATATATCTTAAGTTCTCCTGACAAAGACTTCTCTGGGAGATAGAAGGTTGAGCTATTGAGGTAGGGATGAAGGAATATCTTAGGCAGTATATGTCAAATGGAGATAGGATTTTCCTGGAGACAAATTTCTGAAACCTCACAGTGAAATCATGCAGTGCAAGAAAACTCTATAAGTACAGGTGAACTACATAAGTTACCTAAAAGATTTTTTATTTTTCTTTTGGTGTCTTCAAAATTTAAAGAAGCAGTGAACTTGCTGGTGAGTACTATTAGAAGCACTTACAATTTCTAAAAAAAAGCTCAAAATGTCATTCAAAAGAGGTTGTGTTTGTGACTGCCATTCAAAACACATATACACACACACACATACACACATTCATCTTCCCAAATTGGATTCTAGCTTCAGAGATAGTTGGTATGAATAATTGAAAAGATAAATCTAAAACCTCCTCTGACAATCAGCCAAACTCAAAAATAAAATTTATTTCTAAGTATCTAACATCAGTGTTTGTGAAGCTGCTTCCAAAGTAGCAGAAGACGAGGTCATAAGCTTGAGATTCTTCCTCCCTGGTAGAGTTGTGGTAGTTACTCTTCAGAAATATAAGTATTCCACATCTGCCCTCTTTCCTCACTGTTGGTCTTTTTAGACTCACATCTTCTTGGAAATAGACTGGATTAGGAAAATCCTATCTGAATCCGAGCTTTTTCTGTTGATTTGCTTCCAGGCATTTCTTACTCTGACTTCCCTCTGTCAAAGTCCTGCTTTGCTCTCTGTCCCACAGAGAGGCCAGATCAGTAATCTCTGTCCCTGCTCTATCTCCTGACCTCCTGTAGAGAAGCCCTGTGATGACATGCATGAAGGTCTTTGCCATCTTTTTGTAGAAGGTGCTGCCGTACAAAATATTAATACAATCTAGCCTAGAGAAAGTTGCTAATGACTCACATTATTTGGGACCAAATCTTTTGGTTGAGATTGCTAGAAGACATTTCATTTCTGCACTTCACTATGAGTTTAGGGATACTGTATTTCTGTGAAGGACTTCTTAAATTGTATTGACAATGCATAAAGAAAAGAACTTTCCAGTGTTAATCACTTCTTCTTGGAATGTAGCTGTAGTATTCTTCACTAGACTTAGATATCTGTGTACAGGAAGTATACAGTTATTCAGGTTAATGTTTCATATTAAAGAATGTATTTGTAAAATGTAACAAGATCAGTAGTTAACTTTTTTTAAGCTCTGAAAAACATTATGTGCTAGACCTAAGATTATAGTGAAATCTGTCTTAATACTACTTTTGTGGCTAGCAAAGGTTGTGCATTTATGTAGAAGTATTGACAGAGTGTCCTACATAAAGGATATTAAAGATGGATCTCGCTTTTAATTTTTAGAATCGTAACACTGTTGATGTCTGTTGTACAGTTATTCTTCAGAAGTTATCTAAGATGTCAAGTACAATTTTTGTTTCTTTCAGAGACAAGTAACACCCGCTCTATGATTCACTATTATAGCAAACTCTAATTTTGTCATTAAATATTTTAATTATGTGATGAAAGTTTGTTTCTGTCAGTTTTTTGTGACATCTGTAAAAACAGCACCAAGTAGGTGGGCATCACCACACTATTGATGGTAATGGGAAGATCTCATGTACGTACAGGAGACGAAGAACTAGGATTAGCATTATGATGAAGTCTTTTTACATAAGTTTTAACATAAAAAATACTAAACTACTAAGCTTAATTTAGACAGTGATCTTCTACCCAGCAGGAGTTAAGTATATATTTTTTTCTTATGCATGAAGTGGTAAATACACTAATAGTCACCTTTCTGCTGATATTAGTGATGTGTTCAACTCAAATACTTATTACAGCATGTGCCCTCATTCAGCAGATTAGTCTCATGCCCTATTAAATTGGAAAGAAGACTTGATGAGAACGTGTCAATTTATTTTCATGGAAAAGCGAACGCAGCTTATTGCATTGTCCCCATTTGTTTTCAAGGGAAGTGACTTAGGCAACTACTATTGCAGAAAAGTCATCTCTGGGTTGTGGACACTGGGCAAAGCAAGCAAGACTTTGAAAGTATTTCCTGAGAGGACTATGGGTGGAAGGCATGATATGTCCACCTTTCAGAGAAGAAACCATAGTGTTTGGATTTGGCTGGATAGATATCCAGCCTTCAGTTAATCATGTTCTTAAGTCACCTCCCCTTGTGAACTACTCTAAGCCAATAACCTTGCAAAGGTGTTCTTTTTCTTAATATAGTTTTTGGTAACATTTATACCACAAACGACTCTCAAATTTAATGGATTAATAAGAAGGTGTTTTTTGTGTTTGTTTTTTTAAATGGTGCTCCCCCCCACCAAGCTGTCCACGAGAACATGCTTGCAAAAAAACAGACTGAGGGCAGCTATGGGGTACAGAGAAGAGAGGGAGACAAATATTAGCAGTAAATTTCGAACTAGTGGAAATGTTTGAGTCATTTCCTGTTGATATCCGTTTGGGATGTCCTCTTCCCCAGACATGGGTGAGCCTGGGTAACAGCTGGACAGATGCAATGCACGTTCACGTTCATGCCACATTCACAAATGCGCGCATGCACCTTCACTTGTGCGTGCACGTCCACGTGCATACGCACGCACGTTCACGTATGCACGCATGTTCACGTACGTATTCATTCGGCTGGCGTCGAAGAGCAGAGTTTGGCTCCTGGATTCCCCTGAAGGCACTTCGTAACACTTTTATTTGTCCGTGTGGACACGGATGGGCTCATGGCTGCGTTTCTAGGTCACGAACCAGAGTGCTCCCTTATGAAAACGTGAGAAAAGTAAAGCCTTAAGAGACCGAAAGAGTGCATAGCCATCCCCCAGGCAAGTCTCACTTTAGTTCTCTAAATGTGAATGCACTAACAGGCCTGTGGGGTTTGTTTGTTTGCTTGCTTGCTTGCTTGCTTGTTTGTTTGGTGTGCTATTTGAAAATATACAAATTACGTTTAATGATTCTGTACTAACACAACATGAATCAGAACAGATCTTTGTTTATACCTCTACCCCAGATCATTCCAGTTGTCACCTTCCTCACCTCCATGCCCTTCCCCTTGCTTTCCTCCTCTTTCTAAATCCTGCTTTAGCTAAGCCTTCCTTAGGCATTGCGAGTTCATAATCTGCTGGTTTACAGCCGTTCAGGGCAGTTCCTCCATCCTCACTGCTGTCATAGTCACTTGGGAAGCTTATAGAAATACATACATCTTACTCCCAAATTTGTCCTCTTGGTGTCCCTGGCCATTTTGTCTTTTGCAAAGAAAAAAAAGATTTTAGCAAGCCCCAGGTGCGGCACCTGGCTTTCCCAGATGCTTACTAGATTTAAACCAGCAAATTAAAGCTGTCAAGGAAATTAAATAGAGTGTGCATTTAAGCCCAATTACTGCTATAGTGTAACCTTCTGCCTTGACCTCCCCATTATAGTTTCTCCCTTGAGCCTCTTCTGAGCCTCAGGATTTCCTGAGTCATATTTTCACTTCCCACCCGCCTCCCACCCCTGAGGTTTTTCTGCCACATTTCTTCTTTCTGCTGATGAGTCATGATCCTGAGCATCTTAGGGCTTCATGGGGCCTGATTCAGAGGCCCATCCCATTAGGCACTGCTGGGCACAGGGAGTGAGTAAAACTGCTTCCCTCCCAAGTCCCAGCAGAACCCAGATCTCTTAGGTCTGTGCCGTGACTACTGAGGTGTATTGCCGCTGCTCTTACATTTCGTCTATTAGACATTTTAAATGCTATTGATTCTTTCAGATCGAGTGGAGACTTTACAGAACATACATTTTCCCCATCTCTGGGCTGTCAGAGGCTGAGCAGGAATCGCTAGCCTTGCATGTCCCAGGTGTCACTTGTCAACATTAGATAAGGGCCTTTGTCTTATAACATTGGCGCCTAATGCCTTGCCACTCTGATTATTTGTCAGATGACATGGAAAGGAGAAAAATGAGCCCACGAATTCTCAGGTTTTGCCCTGAGATCTAAAACATGGCCTGGATGCTTAACAGTTTTTCTGGAGAAAATCCCTGTTGCATGCTTTGACATGTGCACCAAATATTCTTTTAATTCTAATACCAAAGCCTTGGTGAATGGAGCCTGATGCTTTCTGTTTTCCTTAAAACCAATCCTTTCTGTTACTACCCCAGGAAGGAAAATCTGGCTCCTACTATTGAGCATGTTTTGGTTTTTAATTTTTTGTTCATAGTACATGGCTTCCTTTGGGGAGTTTTGCTTTTTGAGACATGGAATTATAGTGATGGACACTGGTACACATTAACCTTTGTCTGAAATGTTCCAGTGTTGAAGGAGCCTCAGCATCTGGACAGAAGGAAACTGGGGAGGAGAACATGTGACCCCATCCTTAGGAAATATAAACCATAAGCCTTTTAACTGGAGGGATATGCACAGGGAGCCCCCTTGTGGTGGTTTACTGGACACAACTTCATAATGTGGTTAGTAAGCATAAGCTCTGGTCATTTTAGGCCTTGGGCAAATTACCAACTCTCTTTGTGCCTATTTTTTTTTTCCAGGTTTCAAATGGAAGTGATTCATAAGTTATTATCAGGATTAAATGAAATAATGTATGTAAGACTTTAGCCCCATGCCTGCACATAAATGTTCCATGTATATCAAGTTAGCAGAGGGCTATTTCTCTGTGACAGGTTGAAAATAAATAATCCTCACAGGCTTGTTAGGGCTTCCAGGCTATGCCACTGACTAGGAGAATGTTTTCCTCCAATCCATGTTGCTGAGGACACGTGGCAAGACAATTATTCAGGCCTCTTTGACCATTTTTATGACCCAACAACAGAGCTCCCTTCACATTTCACATATGCCAGCTCTGGAGTAAAAGAGGCTCTTGGCCTAAATGTCTCTAGTGATGGCCTACCTGATGGAAACCGGGGTTTTTTTCCAGCAACTACCATAAACAGAACTTTCCTGGGAAGCCCCAACTCCTACTGCCAGCACCCAGATGCTTTAAGCTTTGACTAGAGGAAGCACTCCAGGCAGGTGCAACCCAGGCAGGTGTTTCCCATAACACAGACATCAGCTGCAATGAGGAGCCACAAGTATGGGGAGCACAGGTGGGCCCTATTCTGTTCCCAACAAGCTCCGCTCATAGGGCCTTCCTCACAGGCTAGAACTACAGCTGCTAACAAGGAGGTCATAGGCGCAAGCCCACAGTCACTGCCTTGGACAAGTGCCACACACAGGTTATTGTGAGGACTGTCCATAGCCTTGGGTGCCCATAACAGCAGGGATGTGGTTGACTCACCCCTGGCTCTAGCTCCTTGGTTGATTTCTAATATGGCGCCCGCCCTTGCCAGCAGCATCTCTGCAATTCCGGTGCTGGCTCTCTGATCCTTGCTCCCAAGAAGCCCGTTGTGTTCTGGAGGTAAGCCTCTTTGTTTTTCACACTTGGTGAGTGCACTCCTCTCTCTAAAGCAGTCCCCAGGTATGAGGCTCCTCTTGTGTGTGCGCCCTTTGGTCACCAAAATAAGGCTCCATGTTACAGCTGCCCCACCTTCTCTTGGGTCCAGTTGCCCCAGGGTCATTCCAACTAAAATTATGTCACAGTTTTTCCATCCCTTCTGACGTCACTTTTCCCCTGAAAACACTGGTTCCAGTTGTTTGGCCTTTTTCAGGGATTCTTATTTATCTGTGTGGGAGGAAATGAGCCTGAAAACTACTATTTTACCATCCCACCATCTTGCTGAATCTTATTTCTCAAGGAGAGACGTGTAAGCTCTTAGCAGGGATCTCAAGGTGGGAAGTAGAAGTGTCCCTCTGAAACCAGGGAGAGTCAATAGCTCCTCTCAGATCTAACTTGGTTGTAATTAACAAGCTTCTGAATCTCTCCTAGGACACAGAAATAGGAATTTAGACTCTAACCTCAAAGACAAACACACATAAAGAGAAGTAAAATTTTAAGGCATACTATAACAAATACCAAATGGGTGACAAATTCAGTCAGGGCTTTAGATATTTAGAGGAGGTAGTCATTCTTACTTGCAAAAAATAAGCCCTTGCTATTTAGCATCTCCATGAGAGGCACCAAGACAGCCCAGCCATCTTTGTCAGGATAGCCAGGGCCTGTAGTTGTTATCCTAGTATAGTCAGGAATAGGGACTCCTTTCATTCTCAAAAGTGCCCGACTTCAGGTTAAATCACATAGTCACTCAAATGACAGGACATTAGACAAGAAGCCACTGAATACGCATAGTGTGTTACCATTAGCACTGAGTTTGAGAATTAAGAAAAAATGACTGTTGTGCCACTGAAATCTTAGTAGAGAATATTTGTGGTTGATTGACTAGAGTAAAACAGTTTCAATAACATTTGACATACGGTACTCAAATTCTTTTCCTCACAAAGTCAAACTGAAGAAACTTAAAATTATATTATCTAATGAGATATGATTTTAATATAGCAACTCAGAAGTCTTTTGTTTAATTTTGTTTTTAAGTCTCACTTAAGAGCAGGATGGTGATAGTAGGTGGAGAGTTAGGAAGGAAAGCAGAGCAAGAGTTGGAGAAGAAGAATATATAACAATTGAGGTTAAAGGGAGAAGACAGCAAGTTCTAGGTGGCTTGCTATATTAACCATACTGAAAGAGTAATCATTTGATTCTACCTTTGAACTTGAATCTCAAGGTGCTGTCTTTTCAAAGACTCCTGCTCCATACTGGGGTGAGACAGTGAGACCCTCATGAACTCTGAGTCTGTATTGGGAGGGTGCTTGGGGAAGCAGAGATGAGAACTGGGGGGAGGAGAGTTTCAAATACACCTGTCACATCAAACCAGGTGTGGGCCGAATCATGTCATTCATATCGGCCCATGAAGGGATGAAAATTAAAATGCTTATAAATGAGCACATCCAATTATAGGAAGCTCTTCGGTGTGCTCAAATTTACACCTACCTTTGGGTTTGAAGAAATGCCATATCTTCTAGCTGGCTTTCTTATCTTCCAGCCAACTTACTAGCCAGGATTAACACAATATTTAATGCTGTATCTTTTTTATTTTTGGCAACTCTCCTCTGTATTTAAATTTCTCTTGGTGTCTTTTCTCCCCTGGGATATCGCTAGTGTACCCAGTGTCCTTTGCACAGTCTGTGCACCACTCCCTTTCACTCCCCTCGGGGATCACAGAGACTTTTCTCCCAAGATATTTGTATAGTTTCATGAGAGGAAGAGAAAGGCAAATAAAGAGGTGGGGAAAGGAATCCTGGGGTGAAGGTTGTGGCAAGGAAGTGGAGAGAGGAGAGGAAGGGCTGAGGAGGAGCAGGGAGGGAGGAGATCAAGGGAGAGAAATTGGAGTGACCTAGGAGAGGAGGAAGATCACGGAGAGTTTCTGGTCAGTCGCTGTGGCTGTGTTCCCTCCTTGTTTTAGTGCCTCCAACAAGCTGAAAGCAGGTCTGTGGGAAGTCGTAACACTCACCAAAGCCGTGACAGCCACTATTCTTCACAGAGGCTGTGAACAATTGCCCGCCTGCCAGTGTTAGACTGAAATAATAGCTGTACCTACAGGATAATTTGGAAGACAGATGGCAGAGGCAATCCCCATTCATCTGCCATGGGCTGTTTCATAATTCTCACTGTCCTGTCAGGCCCAGGATGGGAAGGCAGAAGGCAGCCTTGTGAATTACCCGAACTCATTAGGAAGCTGCTGTTTAAAACGAGAAGGTACCACTGACCCACCCTAGTCTGCTGCACTCCAGCCCCACAGCGCCAACCCTGCTCCAAAGTGCTTTTGAGAGTGCCTTTGGCACCCTTAGGAAAAGCAGGTCTCCAAAACCCAAAAAATCTTGATGTTTACTAAGCAAGGATTAACTTTTCATTTTTTTACTCTGTCCTATTTCCTAAGGAGATGTCGTCCCTCCAAAAAGAGATCCTCCTCCTTCCCTACTATTTGTGCCTTCCTTGGCCATCAGTATTCCCCAGTTCAAAGTCAGCATGATTTTCCCTATACCGAGTTGTCATTTTCCACTTCAAGTTCCAGACCTGTCGATTACCATTCTCATAGCATGTTAAGCCAAAGACTTCCTCTCAAGGCTTTGTTTGTGGATTTAGCTATCTGAATCAGCCCAGTGCATCTGAGATACTTGATTGTCAGTCAAAGCAAGTTTTGAGAAGCTATCGTGTGAATAGAGGAGCGAGCAGAACACGAAGGCCCTGCTAGGGAGAATGACCTGTACGAACATCAACCTGTGGGGCCCCTGCTCACTTCAATATTCTGCAGTCACGTCTTAAAATTCTTAGTCATTTTCTCTTGGGACCCCAAGAGTTGTGCATTTCATTTTGTACTGGCCCATACCAGTTAGCAGCTGGTGTGCTACACTTGTTGGAAAGGAGGAACACTCACAAGGGCTCAGCAAGGAGGACCTCTTGAGCCGCAGGTGAGGGGCTGGAGACTCCAGATATAACAGATGTGAACAAGCAGAGGAGAAGGCAAGGAAAACACCAACGATTAATAACAGACATCAACTATTATTAGTGTGTTTGAGCATTACCGCGGGTGAGGCCCTGCTTCTCAGGCACTGACAAAATCAAGTTTGCGAAGACAGAGAACCCAGGTCACTGTGAATTCCCCACAGCCCTACCTGTCATTCCACTCAGAAAACAATCGATTTCGTTACCACTTTACCAGTTTAACTATGTACCAATTCTATTGAAACTTCAGCAGAAGATGCATTAGAAAAATTTGTGAGAAATAAGGCGAAATAATCGGAGATAGAAAATCTTCGACTGTCAGACTGAGGAGGATGGGGAAGTTTTCAGCTGGACGGTGACTGTTAATGTTCTGGCTACCAAAAGAAAGAAAATATTCTTTGTACATCCAGAGGGCCATTTGTTATCACGAATAAATCTCCACCACTTCCCCCACTCTTCTTCCTCACACTTCCTTTCCTGCCCACAGACACAGCAGAAATAACATAGCTGTTACCTCCAGCCCCATTGCTGCCTGACCACCCTGAGATAAGTCTTGGGGGAGTCAGCCCATCACACTATACATTTCCAAGTCCACACATCTGACTCACCCAAATTGCTCACGTGGGCACACCTGCCCGTGACCCTCTGTGTGGAAAGCAAACTTCTGAGGATGACTCAGTGGCCCTAGGCTCTCATCTCCCTATCAAGAGTGTGTGCGGTGCCTGTGACGTGATGAGATACTGGTCTGTGATTATTCTGTGTTATGTGGCAAAGGGATCCTGCAGGCGTAACTGGGGATTAAAGTTACGAATCAGAAAGGGGGAAGGGTAATCTAGTCGCATGGGCCTTTTAAAAGTAGTTTTCTTTGGTGATGGCACCAGACAAGGCAGAGAGGTGGAAGCGTGAGAAGGACTCTGCACCGATGCTGCTTTGGAGATGAGCAGACGTGTGAAAAGGGCTGGAGGAAGTGTCCCAGGGGCAGAGTGAGCCCCCCACTCACAGCAAGCAAGGGAGACCTCAGGCCTCCGTCTGCAAGGCACCGAATCCTGCCAATGACCTGAATGACTGTGAAGAGCCTTCCCTAAAGCCTCCGGGGACAATGCTAATCTGGCCAGCACTTTGGTTTCAGCCTGCAGAGACCCTGGGCAGAGAACCCAACCCAATCTACCAGACTTCTGACCACAGAAATGTGAGACTATAAATGGACACTGTCCTAAACTGCTAAATTTGTGGGAATTTGTTAAGTAGCAATAGAAAAATAAGGCACTATTTTAACCCCTTCCCTGTATTTTCCATTTGGTGGCTGAAATCTGCCCACCATAACACTTTGGCAGGGTCATAACCAAAGTAAACTTTAGGCGCTTGCTCTGAAGGGACAATGGACTGAAAATAAGAGATTTGAGTCAAGGCAACCAGTTGGAAGATTATTGCAGATGGCCAGCATAAAGAAATAGGTCCTAAATTTAGAGGCATTAAATACGAATAAGAGCTTTAGGTTTGAGAGCTTGTAAGGAAAAAAAAAAAAACTGTCCAGATTTAGCAATTGATTGACTGGAAGACGGATATTATATTGGATTCTGGAAGAACACTCTTCCTCTGTGAGAGTATCTCCTTAAACTCAATGAAAATAAAACATGTTCAATTCCTAAAGATTGCTCTTCCTAAGATAAAAAGGAGCCAAATTAGTTACAATTGCTGGTAGCAATTAACAGCATTAATTCAATCAGATCAGCCTTTTGGGGGAAAGAGGGCTGCCTCATGTTGAGATGCAGATGTTTGTAGAACCTAGAGATGGAGCAGCAGGGCCTCCAAGGGGACAGCCCCAGGGCCAGAAAGTGTGCTCTTCCATTTCCCGCACAGTCGTCCCAGAGGTCGTGCCCATGGGCCAGAAGCCAACACAGCTGATGGAAGGGGCTGGCCCGTAGACTGGAATTGCTAAGTTCAGATGCCTGGGCCCCAGGAGAAATGGTCTGGTGAGTTCACATGGTCACCCCACCACCATATTGCTGCTCTCAAGAAAGGTGGGGGAAGAATTAGTTCTTGAGTTGAGCAGACACTCCCGAAGTCGTTTACCCATTAAACAGAAATGAGTTTTCAGCTCTTCATTTCCACTGACACAATCATGGACTCTCCTTTCTACACAGAGAAATTTAAGATCTCATCCAAAACAGCTGGACCCCACTTCTCCTTCTGACATAGTGTAGGTGACGGTAGGAGTTAACTAAGCTGCTCTAGATCTCAGTTCCCCTGGCTATTCAATAAGGCAGTGTGAAGTTGTTCCAGCTTTAACACCTTCTCATTCTACATGCTTATCAGTGGAAACATGCTATATTGACCCTTCCTCTTGTTTAACTTTCCTTTGCCCTCCCAAAGATCAGAAATAAAGTCTCTCACCATGATTCCTCTCATCAACTTACAAGTGGAAGAAAAGTGGCCAAGGAAAATACATAGTTTGTATTCTGAGAAAACTAGACCATCTGAAAATTGACTTAGTTCTCCAGAAACACTACCCATGATCCTGGTGTTAATTTAGTCTCTGCCCTGACAGAATGGTGATTCTACCCATGTCCCTGGTATCCATGTTACCAGTATGACTTTTGTACCATTTCCTCTAGAACTAGTGTAGCTTGGAGGTTCTGGTACTAAGTCCAATTCTTTCATACCCATAAGATAAAACAGGCTGAAAGAGGAGAAGGGGTTTTCCCTGAATCAGTTGGATCATTTGTGGTGGAACTAAGAGTAGAGTTAAGTGACCTCACCCTTTCACTGGAGGATAGAGAAAGGGATGTGACCTGAAACTAACTGGCGACCCAGAGGTGAACCAGCAGCCTTCACTGTTATTCAATCATATCAAGCTCCTAACCCGAGGAGCCTCAGTGACCTTACTCAAAGATAGTGTCTTTACAGAAGTAATCAAGTTAAAAGGAGGTCACTGGGATAGCCCTTGATCCAACATGATTCATGTCTTTATAAGAAGGGGAAACTTGGACAGACACATACCAGAGGAAGACCCGTGAGGAGACATGGAGAGAAGATGGCCATCTGCCAAGCATGAGATGGTCCTCAGAAACCAACCCTGCAAAGGAATCTTGGACTTGTAGCCTCCAGAACAATAGATTTCTTCTGTCAGCCAGCCAGCCTGTGGTACTTCTGTTACAGTGACCCTCACACACTCATAAAGCTCAAAAACTGTCTGTTGGCCTATCTTCATTTCAGGGAAGTTTCTTTCAGTGGGATTAAACACTGATGGCTATACAGGCAGCAGTGGTGTGAAGAAATAGTCTTCCCCTGCTGTCTCCCCTAACCCACTTTTGACATCATACATCGCCTGCCCAACAAAGAAAGCCCCCATCTTGCCTCCACTGGCCCCATCAGAACCCCACCCCCACCTGAGTAACTATCATTCCTTTTTTCAAGCTAGAGCCTGAAGCAAAAATCTGTTTGAGACAAGAAAAATAATGTCAAATTAATTTTGTAAAAGTATTTTTATGACTCTCTCCCATCATCTGCACGAGGATTTCAGCCACCTCTGGGACGGTGGTCACGACCTTCCACAATCAGCCATGTCTGGGGCAAACATCATCACTCACCCACTCGTGCTCAGGTGCCCCACCTGCACACCAAATCAGGGAAAGGTATGTGGGAGAGCTTGAGGATGTTTCAGAGTAAATTGAAGCTACTTTCTGGCAATGCAATCCTCCCAAAATTTTGGAGTCCTTCAAAACAGCATTCTGTGTACACCCTACATCTACTGCTTCTTTTCTGTGTAACTGGGAGTGGACTCGTGGGTCTTATTGTCACTAAGTCGGAATTCTTAGGAGACGTCTGGTGATTAATAACAATCCCCCAGATCCCAGGCCATCATAACATACCAAAGAATTCCAAGTTTTAGAATCAAGGGTTCTCATAATAGTCTTAAAAGCATCATTTACATAGCAGCCTCAAAAGTAAGTAGGTGGAGATTCAGAAGCAGATGGATAATAGTGAATTTCTACCCCAACAATGTTGCTGTCCTGACACTTGGCAATGTGCAGTATACAGGTTGCATAGTGTCTCCTGAAATCCAGCCACAGAGGTCCCTTCTTCCAGTCCCCTCTAGCCAAGGCCCTGGAGTTTCTTTCTCTGATCCTTCAGCCCCAGGTCAGCGTCTCATTTCTATTCCGGGACCTTTTAAGGCCTTCCTGGCAGCTCTCGTCTATCCCTCTCCATAGTGGCCAAAACTCATCAGGCAGCTGTGAGTCAGGGCCTGGTGGAAACCTGGGTGCTAAACCTGGGACCTGAGCAAGAGATGCCTTGGCAGACACATGGTCTCCTGTGTACTCCCTCCAGGGAGCAGGAGATGGGCCCAGTGTGTGTCTGGCACTTGGCGAGGCAAAGCTGTCTACTTTGAGTGCTGGTGGCATTTCAAGTTCTAAGATAAGTTCAGGAAATTTTCAGCAAAAAAAGGATGATGATAGACTTAAATTTTGTAGGACCTTATTTTTAGATTGTACATTCTTTAGAAATTGTCTCAGGCAAGGCTTATCGGTCTGCTTCTTTGTCTGTGTAATTTGTCCTTGTCTGGGAAGACTTTCTTGGTACCCCAGCTAACTGGCAGGAGGCTAAAACGGGACACTCAGTGTCAAGACTGTGTCTAGCTGGGCCATTTAATCCTGGCTTGGAATGGGGGTGTTTCAAAGCTAGATTTCTGTGCCTCTTGGCCCATCACTCATCTCCAGCCTGTGAAGAGGCTGTGAAGAGACCAAAAGGAAAGATGGGAATTAGAGGGGGTTTTATTTGGAGGGATGTGGGCTATGAAACTCTTCAATGGCCCCAAGAGAGACACATATGCCTTACCTCAAGCTTGGTGGTGAGGGCATCCAGGGGCCCCTACAGAGAGCTTCAGATGAGCCTCCTAGAGGGTAGTTCTGGGGTCTGACATGCAAATAAGAGTCTAAAGTGTCACATGGCAGGGGGCAGAGCCCTAACCTGGTGGGACTGGTGTGCTTATGAGAAGAGGCACAGACACTGAAACTCTCTCTCCCTCCATGCACAGAAACACCGTTTGAAGTCACCGAGAGAAGGTGGTCATCTGCGGGGGAGGACAGCACGCACCAGAAACCAGCCCTGCTGATGCCTTGACCTTGGACTTCGAGCCTCCAGAACGGTAAGAAAAAAAGTTTGTTGTTTCAGCTACACGGTCTGAATTTGTGATTTGGAGGTCTGGGCAGACTTATAGAGCGGTTTGGGGCAGTTCGCTGAATAGTGCGTCCGCTGAGATCGGTGGGGCCGTGCGTCGTGCAGTATGCCTCGGGAGAATGGGGCTTCAAGTTGCTTGCTAGTCTCTCTGACTAATGCTCTTTCAGAATCCGGGTTATGCTGCTATTATATTGTTGATGTGCCCTCTGCTAAGTCCTCAAAGGGCAAATGCTTTCCCAGACCACACTTCCAGGGTTCTTGGGAAGAGCCTTCCTGTTTTCTGTCAAAGCCCTCCTTTTGGCCTGGATTGTGCCTGGGCAGCAATTGCACACGTCTTGACCAGCTGACTGAGAAGGTAGTGGATTCTGTAGGTGTCACAGGTGGCAGTTTCTGTGTCGGGCATGAGCAGAACACTGCCCTGTGCTATTGCCAGCTGCACCCCTCCCCTCTACGCGCCTTACTTTGAAGCAGAGTGAACAAGAGAAAGCATAAGGGCGATGGGAAATTTTGCCATTGTGCAGAGAAACAGGGAAGGCTCCAAAGGGTGTCTCTGTACAAGTCTGAGGCGGTCACAGTCTAAGTAATTCAGTCTTATGACGCACTGTGCAAAAAGCACTTTTTATTATAAAGATAAAATATATGCTATTTATGGTACAATAATTAACGATGTAAAGCCAAAGAGCAAAGAAACATGAAGAGGAGCATAAAAAAACAAACAGGTAAAATGAAGGTACAAAGTTATTAAATATTGCCTCAGACTTGACAGATCATCCTAGCTAGTGGAAAGAATCCAGTATCATTATTTATTAAAGGTCACTTTCTCAATATCTGACTCTAGTCCATGCCAGATTTTAGCAGAGCATTTGGCCCATTCTGTGGTTACCTTCTTTGAAGTTCATTTCTTGTCTTGTCTTGAAAATGTAATGCATCGCTGAGGTTGTTCTGAGTTTATGTTGTGTTCACTTTTAATGTGTGCTAAATGACTGGAAATGGGAAGCAGATGGACACTTGGCCCAGAGATTAAACTCCATCTCCTTAATTAGATGGTGTTGATTAAGGCTTCCATGGGGTCCTTCTCCTCATTGCCAAGTAAAAGCTCTCCGGTGGGGCTCCTCAAAGCATCTGGGAACTAATGGTTTATTCAGTTCCTCCTCTGCGTTTATTCATGGATACTGAACAAACAGGAGTCAAATTGTCTTTGTGTTTTTGGTTTTTCCTTAGCAGTTTCACCATTTGACTTTCCTTTTTGGCTAGAGTTGAAACAGAAGAAAGGGAATTCTGGATAGCCCCTGGCTGAACTTAGCTTCCTATTTTGAGTTACCAGCATTTAGTTGAGGAAGGTGGTCTTCCGAACAGAGAGCTGCAGAGCCCTCGGAAAGCGCTGGGTACTGACCTCAGGCTGGAGCTTCTAGCACAGGGGGCAGAGCAAGAGTTCAGATCTGAGTTTGGGTCTTGGCCTAGCTGGTTATTAGCTATACACTGTGGTGTGCTGTTAAGTGATTGACAATAGATCTTTAAAATTATAAAGATTAGGTCCCCAATTTGTGGCATGTGCTAGTTTTTTTTTGTGGTGTGAATGCTCCCACCTTGGCCAAATTTAAGCTACAGTCTGACACCCCTTGGAAGCAGAGTTAGGAAGAGATTTATACTCTTGGTGTTCATAACTGAATGAGCTGCTGTAAGCACCAGTTTCATCTTCTGTACAGAAGAGATCAGGGTAATTACAAAGATAAAATAACTAACTGCATAGTGGCCAAAACAACCTGACCCACACGAGTATCTCAATAAATTGTCACCACATGTTATCATGTTAAGCTGGGCCTTAGAAAGTAACTTTACATTGCTGAGTACTCCAAGAAGTGAGAGCCTCACCTTTGAAAATGTAGCAATTAAATTTCATTATAGAGGTCTAACTCGCAAATAAAGAGTCTGAAGGGGTACCCAGGGAATGGGTTCATACTAACCAAACACATAAAGGGCAGTTATATAAATCATAATGCCAGTTTACTACTTTGACTTAGTGTGCATACAGAATCATAATTTCCTAAGCCCAAGTTGGGCCATGTGCTCTGATAAAGGAATTTTTGTGATCTAGGATTGTTTATATGCAAAGTGCTACAAAAGCATAAATGTTAATTATGTTTAAATATGCTTCATTAATCAATTGGATTTAAAAATTAAATCGAGGCTGTCCCACAAGGTCCCTGACTTTTGCTGAAATTAGCATACCCCAACACCGGTGTTCTACAACTGGTCTCCTTGCAGCAACCAGCTCTCCTGCCAGCCCTGTGCAAGGCCGGAAGCGGAGATGCTGTTAAGTGGAGGATGTATTTAACCACCCCATGGGAGTCCTATCTGGAGTTCCCCCAATCACAACCTTAGTGATAGATTTTACACTCCCAGGGTAAGGGAGGAAGAAGGGCGTTTGCTATTCCCGTCTCGCTGTTATGCAAACTGACATACCAAGAGGTAAGGACACATGGAAAATTACTAGACAAGCTGGGACTAGAATTCGAATCTCTATAGCAAACTATTGTGCTCTTTCTTCTACCTTGGGATGATCAGGTAGGCAACACAAGCACACAATACAGAGGGGTGTTACAGGGGCACTCACAAAGGAAACCCAAGTCTGAAAAGGAGACTGGGTATGGGTATGATTCAAAGAGGTTGTAGATTTAGGGACCACTGAGCTAAATTTTTTAAGGATGAGTAAGAATACCTCAGAAAAGAGGGACATTATAGGTTGGATTCACCAAAAACAGATTCTAAGATGGGGATTTGCAACTGAGGCATTTATTAGTAAATGCTCTGGAAGAAGAAGGTCACCAGACTGGGGAGAGAGAGGCATTGAGCTGTGTGATGCCATCCCAAGACCACAGACAGTCTCAGAAGAGCTCTAGAACTGAGATGGTCCTTTGAGATTTTTCCAAGCAGGAGCAAGGGAGCCAGGTCCTTGTACTATGGCTCCGTCACTGCACGTAGTTGTCCCAAGGAGAGATTAGTTAAGATGACTAACTTCCCAGGTGTTACTTCATTCCTGAAGGGGCTCTGGGCAATAGAGCACAGCATCTGTCATGAGATGGGGAGGATTTTCTACACAGAGGGAAGCACTGGGTGCCATGCAAGTGGTTCAGTGTTTGTCACGAAAAGGGTTGTTTCCACAGGAAGTAGATTCTGAGCCAGGGATCTTCATACAGGTGGCTTACTGGGGAGTGGTCTGAGGAAGAATGCTTGCCGGGAGTGAGGAAAGTGGGGTTGGGTAAAGGGGGGAATTGAACTGTGCTATAGTTGTAAGAGAGTCCACTTAATGCAGTAGGATGGTCCTGATCAAGGTAAGTGAGATGGGGCTTACCCAGCTGCCTCGACCAGTCATCGGGCTGACTCCAGGAAGCATGTGTGGCCCTTTCCAAGGCAGCTCCCTTCGTGATGGCCAAGTCTTGGAGATCCTCAGCTCTGAGCCATCAACAGTCTTGACAGCTGGGAGTAAGTACCTGGGCCCCGAACGGTTGTCAGTATAGACGGTTGTCCGTCGCACTTGAGTGTGAAAGTCTTCTCTCTCTCCTCGGAAAGAACGCGCTTACCAAGCTGAGGGCCGAAGCACGTGTTAAAGGGCGTGCTAGCCTGCTGCTTAGTCAGCAGAGATGCCGAGCTAGCATGGCAGCGGTAGCTGCGGCTTGGTAGAGTTTGCATACTTAAATGTCACCCTTTCAGATCTGGCTTTGTTCAGATCAGACTGGCAAGGTAAATGGGGGCCATCAGCCTGGCATCTCCTGTTCTTTAAGGCTGTACCAATTGTTGCCATTGCCCTCGGGGAGGGATATTTTTCATTTTATATATTGTCTGGGGAAGGGGTCATTTTCAAGGCACCAACGTGGGGGTCCTCCCACTACTCCCATGTACTGATGATTCCTTTTGGAGTGAGGGGAAATGGCCATTAGGTGGGTCCATGGACCAAACCAGTGGGCTCCCTGGACCTGGGCTGAGATGCTGTTTATCACCTGGCTCGAGGATGCCTCCCTCTCCAAGGGGGTTCCTAGTAATACTTTGGACCTCTACATATCACTGTCATCTTGGACTTAGTGCCAAACACGCCTCAAAATGACTGTGTAGTCCCTTTCTTCCTAGTTTCCCAGTTAAATATTTACAAGGAACCCAGCCTCCCCTTCCCTTAGTGGGTTCTGGGTCTGAAAATGACTCAGCCGTGAAATGCACTGAAAGACCTTGGCCTTTTAGTGGAGCAGCTGCCTGTAGCCTCATGAGCCTCCATCCTTGACGATGTTGACTGTACACACAGACTGAGCGGTAACCGTAGCTGCTGGTCATCAGTCTTGTTCCGTTTCTCTTGTTTTAATTAGAAGTCATTTTTCTGGCTTTATTGCGATATAACGGATTTATTATGTAGGTTTAAGGAGTATAACGCAACAGCAATATTTAGGAGTCAGCAAAGGAAGAGAAACTCCTTAAAGGAGACATAAGAAATTTTTCTTAGGTAGCAAGAGAAGCGGCTTGAGAAAGCCACAAGAGAAAGAACTTTAATAGTTAATATCGGATTCTGCAGGGACGTTTTTATTTGGAAATTTGGGGGTGGTCGTGATCCTCAGACAGTTTAGAATATCTTAAAATTGTGTAGTGATGGGACTGGCAAAGATAAGTTAGCATGGTGGTACAGTGAGGCACTTACAGCAGTGAGAATTTCTGCAAATTCAGCACAAAAATTACCTTCGCCATCGCATGGGTCTGAGTAGAGTTGGGGGTACCTCTAACTTCCGGAGTTAACATTCAACTTTCAAATTTACCATTGCATTAACATCAAAGAGGAAAAAAGTTATTGAAGTGCCCTAGTCTCCCTCCCAATGGAGTCAATGGGAAACAGCTCATTATTGCTTCTGAATGAGAAAATATCTCTTTTCATAATGGAAACATTTAGATGTTCTGCTAATCAACTGCTTAGACTGGTTGAACATCTGTAGGCGCTTTATCTTACTTAACGGGGACATTTCAAAGCACCCAGCTTAAAGGAATTGTATGACTGGGCAAGTTTTATTCAGAATTGGGTTCCCTAACTCCTACTCTGTTAGATCCTCTGCCTTCCTCCCTCTCCCCAACTCACCCCTTCCACCCACTTCTGCTGCTGGAAAATACTTTCATTTGTCTAGGTAAAGTTATATTTACCTGTCTGCATTTCTCTTACATTTGTATATCTTTATTGCCTCTGTGTATGTACCTACACTTATTTATCAGGTATCGATTTCGTCTGTAATCAAATTATTGTTTAATTAGGATCTTGGAGAGGGGCAGGCCTGGCAGTGTAGCTTTCTTTATCTCGTAACGGGCAAGGGGTGGTGCAGACACAGCTGGTAGTGGGAGTTTGTGGTCCATAGCAAGCAGAATCACAGATGGACTCTCTGTGGCTTCCAGAAGCAGACAATATACTGTCAGTCACTTTTCCTTTCTGCTCTATTCAGCATAGCAATTCAGCATGTGAACTTTTTAATACATCTTGCCTGGTGGTGGTATTGCTACTGCCAAGCCCATGGGTGATGACATTGCAGAAAGAGGATGCATTGACACACTTCCACATATACTTTTTTACTTCTTACCAGACAACTCCCTGTCTTTCTAGATGATCATGGTTCTTTAGGGCCTGAGATTATATCCAGCTTTACTCAGGTGTCAGGGACCTGGAAGAATGTCATTGGTTTTTAGCAGGCCACAGATCATACGCTTCCAAGTGCCCTATGAACGCTGTTTACCCCTAAAGATCCCACTTAGCAGACTCCTTTAAGTTTCTATGTCTTGGTAGACTTTCCTGCAGCCCTTCTCCTTCCCACACTTGCTCACTCACTCATTTGTTCATTTAATTAACAAATATTTATTGATCAAACACCATTTTCCTGGCAAACATAATCCTACAGCTACATCAGTGACCACAATAGATACTGTCTCCAATCTCAGTAAGATCCTTGCTTAATTTCACATTACCCCCTACTCACAAGTAGCCCTCGGTTAGGAGAGTGAGCCTGATGTTTCGTAAAGTGTCTATATGGAAAGGCTATACTCAGAAACCTTTATGATAATACCTACCAGTGGTTAAGCACCAAAGAAAGCAGAAATGATGGAGTTAAGGAGAATAGTTGGTGGTGCTGGGATGGCAAAGAGATAGCTCTAGTGTCAGAGCCTGAGGGGAACTGAGAAGAAACCCATACTGACCCACCAACAGTTTCTAAGGATATAAAAAAAAACTGAAGATTTATGCTTGTATATTAAAAGTATTAACACTCATAATCTTTCTTTGTATTTACTTTCTATCCTTAGGAAGACTTGATTAATTTATGCTACTAGAATGAATAAAATTATTACCTTTATGTCACACATCACCTGACTTTCCATACTTATGGCTGTTGCATCAGGTTTTCAACAGCACACTCTTCTGGGAGAGTGGGGCACCTCTCTGCCCCATCGCCCCACCCCCTAGCTCTGTCCTAACTCTTGAATGCAGCACATATATACAAGAATATGTTCCCTGGTGGTGCTCAGTCCCTGATATGAACCACATCTATCCCAGTTAGCAAACATAGATCCAGAGCAACACTTTGTCTGCCAGTCCGCTTGAATACAAGAGGCTATTTTGTCAGGTTTCTGCTGTTGGAGACTTGTAGGTTGCAGTAGCCCACACCACTGGCCTGATCTCCTGACCTGTTTCAGTACAGAAAAGGTGCGCGTATCATTATTGAATGAAAATATTTGGCTACCACTTTCCTAGTCTTTCCCAGGTAAGAGATGCTTATGACTTTCATGGATAAAGCATCTGAATAAATGAAAAGGAAGAGCAAGTTAAAGTCTTCATTTAAATGTTTCCAGCTAGGAATGATAGAGAAAAGTTGATTTCCCACTGCTGTTCCTTTAGCCTAGGTACTGACTTGTTCTCAATCTAAAAAGGTACATTGACTTGGGGGCTCAGATTATCTTTGGCTCTCCTGGAGAGAAGAGCAGGTGTTTTGCTAGATCCAGTAGTTCCCTGGACCTTATCTCCTTTACTCAACAGATCATTAATTTGGAGCTTCAAAACCACAACTGAGCACTGAGACTTCTAAACTAAGAGCTTTGGTCCTTCGCTTTCAAAGGCATGAGTAATGATGAGGTTTTTCACCATCAAAAAACTCAAAGAAGGAAAGCCCAAGAACCAAAGCTATCGCTTCCTATTTCAAAGAATCCTGGCAATTATAATGAGTGTAGTAGGATGATCCATCCCCATACGCCTAGAGGGTAAGACACAAGGAAATGTCTCTGGCCCAGACCTGTTTTCTCAAGTGCTGTGTGTTAAAATCCCTGCTGGATGCTGAAGGGTATGAAATAGCTCATACTCTGACCTCTGGTGCTGCTGTGTAAAGCACATTGACCAGAAGAATTTTACTGATCTACTTGACAATTTCATTTTCCAGAAATTTGGAATTCTAAAACCATGAGAAGCTCGTACAAAACACTTGGAAATACAGCATAAAATACCTAAGGTTTCTTAAGTGCATAGCTGAGTTTAGAAGAAAGTAGGGAAATTCCAAAAAGGCACTACAAGTAAAGCTATCCGCCAAAATAGGATCCTGTTTCAGGAAATAAGAGGCTTGGGTTTTACTGGAGGTGTTGGGACAGGAGACAAACCTATGGGCCAGTGCAACAGCGCCCTCATAAATTCAGATCCCTCCAAAGTCTATTCCCTAGAGAAAAGGCCCAAGAGAGGGAAAAATCATCTCAGCAGCGATGGGAGGTCAGAAAACTGGCCTATCTTGACTTAGATTCTGGTTGGAAAGTTTAACAAGTCTCTTCTCTTATGAGAACTTGTGACCTTTAGCTTGCCCTCAGCTAGGTTTGACATTTAGTTTACTACTTGTGGGTTCCAAGCAGTCCCAACAAAAGTAATTTCTTATCCATTCTTGGGTAAATGATACTCATGCCTAAATTAGTATAGTAACCTGAGTTAGTAGTTAATTCTTGAGATAGAATTGGTAGATGTTGAAACACTGTAATTGTATTTGTAAAGAGCTTATTTCATGTATATAGAGCAAGTAACAAGATAGTCTAACAGCTGAAAACCCTTTTAACATCGAGGAACCTCTCCCCCTCCCCTTTTTCAAGCCAATACATTGAGTACTTAAAATGAGCATTGCTTCTGCATCCAGAGTGAAATAAAACACTTTTGTTTTCCAAGACATGTACTTGTTCTGATCACCCAACTTCCCCATGACCTGTCCCTTCTATGTCTTACTAGACCCCTGTTTTCTTCTCTCTTCTTCCCTCTTTGTCCCCCAGCCCTGCACACTACTGTGAAATCTCAGCTACACACCACATCATCCCTGTCATCGCCACATACCCTGTATAGCAGTTTGTCCTGGGCCAACTCCATTAAGTTGTCTGCTGGATCCCCTCCTTCATGGTTCTGGCTGGAGAGTTGGCCAAAAGAGGAACTTGCATGGGATTTGGACAGCAAGTGAAACAACATCTGTTACTAGCTGAAGCTTATCAAGATTAGACATAGTGACTGAAAGATGCAGAGATAAAGTAGGTTCAGGCTCATCCTCATTCTCCCTTCCTGTGCCTCCTGCCTTCCTTCCTGACTGTTGATCCAGGTGACCAAGAACAGCCCAGCCCCCTCCCAGACACTTGCTGGGAAACCCACAGAGGCACAGCTGCCAACAGACCTGCCATGAGCTCTTCTGCAAAGGCCCATTTCGGCAGCCAGACATGCTTGGCATCTCTGGCTGGGTGGTGACTCCTTCCGTCCTCTAACCTCCCTCTTGGACCTTCTCCTCTAAGGTCCTCCCATAACTGAGTTCCTGCAATAAATTCCTATAATTAGCCCTTTATCCTGTGATGAATAGTTCTGTTTCTCAGATGTGAACCCTGTCTGATTTGCCCTCTCCTCTGGTGCCCAAAAAGGGAAGAACTTGGTAATAAATATGTAATCTATCAGACTTTAATTTGGGTATCCTTTTCCTGGACTATGAAGTGATATGAAATCAAACAGAAAAGATGGGATGGCACTTCTCCAAAAGGAAGAGCACTGACTAGTACAGCCTTTAAAGTTCCTTATTAGCTCATGTCGCTGGTGCAAAACATCGTTTTCATGTTCTGCTGCGCCTCCTACCACTTCATACTCAGATCCGCAGGCTCCAGGCCAAGGCAGAGCCGCCAAGATTCTCCTCTCGCAGTTTCCTCCACATCGCACCCACCCCCACTTGTGTGCTTTCCTTTCTCTCCCATGTGTGGGGCCAACAGAAATTAGCCCGCTCTCACGTGCTCTGAAAGGGCCGTCTTTGAGTTCTCATGTCTGAAGCTGCCTCGCTGGTCCTGCAGAGTGGCAGCCGAAAATCGGGAAACCTACATCTTGGCACGTGTTTCTCACTCAGCAAGTACACCCTGGCAATTCCCAGTTAGACTTTTTTACAAAACAATTTTGTAGCATTTCCATTTATTACACATTTAATTGCCTTTTAATTGGTGCAGCTGTTTTCAGCGTGTTTGAGGCATATTGGAATTATCTTCCTTAGAACCCATTTCAGGCTCGCTTCCTGCCCTGGATTACATTACTGGTGGCCCAAACCTTGTGCTTGAGCCTCCAAGCTTAATCAGAGACTTACTGTCTAGTATAAAGGCTTCTGAGAGCCACAGTTCCAGTTAGCAGTGGGGAGAAAGTGAACAAACATTTGGAGGTGAACTCAGGAGCTCAAGCTCCTCCTTATAATACACCAACCCCTGACAACTTGTCAGTAATCATCAGTGGGTCTTGGAGTCCAGGCACTTAAAATCTAAATTCTAAATCCATTGTTTTCAAGTCATGTGTCTGAGGCAAGAGGTTTAGTTTTCCTGGACTAAGGCAGCTGGGCTGTAGAGTCCTGTCTGCATTTGAAATTCTGTCAGTCTGATTACAAAACATCCTCATGAGTTGTATATTTGAAACAGTTAAGCGATCAATATAATTTTTAAATGCTGTGTCGTATTACTTTTACATTCAGTCCAAGAAGGTTCTCCACGTGTTTAACTTATTCCTTTTATCACAGTAAGCAAGCCAGTGGTAAAGCAGGTTCTGCTGGGGAAATTCTTCACAACCAGAAAACTGCTGTATAAATGCAGTCATTATTTTAATAAGAAGCACATCTACAGGATTCTTTCTGGGGGAAAAAAGATTCAGGCATATTATAGCAAAATCTGTTATTCCAGCATTGCCCACTCAGCTACCCAGGTCTTTCTTGTCTCCGGACACTTCCCCACTCACTGGTACCTCTATGCAGAGTGGAAATAAAATGAAGAAATATAGCCAGTTCCGTTCACTGTTTGAGACTCTCGTTAAGGCTTTGGGATAGATGGCAAAGAAATGCTGGGAACTTCCTACCCCAAACCCCTTTCCTGGGTGTTTCCTGGCTGAGTCTACCACTGAGGGCCGCTCCCCTGAGATTCCAACTAGGACGGGAGCCGAGGCCCTACTCGCCACGAGCAGAAGCAACTAGACACGCTGACCCGGGATTTTCAGCAGCTTCCCTGCGAGCGCTGCAGAATCACTGGGAAAGGCAGTGATTTCCAGTGAACTCATGAAAAGCACCCACTTGCGTGCTTCAGACTGAGATTTGGGGAATAACATCCCAGTGGCTGTATACATCTCTAATTCTCTCTATGAAGACCTGTAACTCCTGGAGTGCATAGATGACTTCGCTTTTCCCAGGGGCCCTGTCTGATACAAGCCTCTCCCCTTTCACCAGTGCCAGGAGCCTCTATACTTTTGACTCCATCTCCTGGGGCTTTACTTACCAGAAAGTAAGAACCAGTCCTCTAGGGACCTGCCCCATTCCTGGAATGCTTTAAGGGAGTGGGGCTCTGTCCCTGGAACTCTACATCCTAATCTTCTTATCCTTCAAGTTAAGCTGAACTCCCTAATACACTATTGTCTTCGAAGTGATTATTTCTATCTAAATTAATGTGGCTCATTTAACTGTCTCTTTCCTATCTCCCTTTAGCTCTCTGCCCCATATTAAAATCCACTATTTATGGAAATCTTATTGTAAATCTGCAGCTGTAAGTATAAGTTTTCCCAATGGAGAAGGTAATTTGAGTCTGAAGAACAAAGCAGGCATGCCCATTAATCATACTTCAAGTTTATTAGGAATGAATTGCATACTGAGGTCCTCAGCTCCGGAGCTGGTAGACAAGACTTCGAGTCAAGGCAGGATCCATATCACATCTCTGTTTCACTAAGATTAATAGAGTTGTGGATGGGTCCTGAGTAAGGTCAATACACATGAAAGAAACAATGAGGAAACTGGCCATCTTCCCAAAGCAGGGCAGTTATGGTCACAGGCTTAAGATGATGTTGATACAATATGGAGTCACTTTGGTTTTCCTACAAAAACCAGATATGAATCCAAAAGGCTTTAAAAGTAGATTCTTATAATTCTCAAATAAAACTTCCATAGGAGGTTCTGTGTTGTCAATTCTATTTTTACAGGTGAGACGACAGAGCCCCAGAGAGGTTACATAACTGACCTAAGGTCGTACAACTAGAATGGCCAAGGCAAGATTTTGACCCAGAGCATCTGACCGTAGAGTCTAGTGCTTATCTGTGATGTCTTCAGTCTTTCCTGTGACAGCTTTCAAAATTGTCCTTCTAGAATTACCCACTCCTTCCTTCTACCTTTCTTCTCTCCATTCTTTTCTTCAGTGCTTATTTAGACAAACATAAATTTAATATTTCCTTTTCTTCCTGTAGTTTTTTGTTTTGTTTCTCTTCTGTTTTCTCAAAGCACTTTTTGTATGTTAAACCTTCTGGGACTGTACATCTGAAAGTATCTGTTTTAAAGACTCTGGGTGCCTTAGTGGTGGGCATGGTGTGAGGACATGCATCTGAGGGTGTGATCCTGTACCTCTGAGTCATGTATAGTTTTGTAAACCGATGTTAACTTGTTAAAAAAGAAAATATCTCTATTTTACCCTCATAGTTAAATGATTATTAGATGAAACATAAAATTCTGAATTTGAGGTTGTTTTGCTAATACTTTAAAAATACCATCAATTCGGTTATCCCCGGGTGTGTTGAGATTTCTGATTATTTGTTCTTTGAAGATGATCTGCTTTTCTCTCCAAAAGCCTTAAGAAAGCTCTGTCTTTTATGTTCTTGTTCTAGGGGGAGTGTGTATGCGAGTGTGTGTGTGTAAACTGTAAGACTTTTCAGTCTGAGTTGTTAACATATTATATATCAACTTGCTACTACTGTGTAATAAACATCCTAAAACTCCGTAGCTTAAAGCATAAACTTTTATCAACTTGTGATTCCAGGTTAGCAATATAGGTGGTTCTTCTGGTGCTATTTATCAGTCAGCTGCTAGCCCACTAAATGGTTCTGCTTCTGGTGTTAACTGCATGTCACCTGAATGTGGGCAACTGGGTGATAGGTCCCCCCATTACTCAGCTGTCTGATTAGATTTGTTCAAATGGTGACTCAGGCTTCTAAAACCAATACAAGATGGCAAGTGCAGTGCCTTTAAATTCTTTGTGTACATCAATTTTTCTGTTGTCCCATTGGTCTAAAGCAAATCCTTTGACCAAGGTCAGAATCAGAGAGTCAGTGTGGACGGAACTACCGAAAGTCGTGAGTACAGGGAAGTGTAAAATCTGCCACATCCTCCTATAATTCTGGAAAATTCTCAGCTACTTTTTTCAGGTATTTTTTCCCCACACTTATATTTGCTCTCTTCTTCTCAGATTCCTAACATGATAGGTCCCTATCATGCTATGTTTTGTCTCCTATCTCTCTTAACTTTCACCTTTATAGTTTCAACTGTTTTCATCTTTCTTAAACTCTTCCAGAAGCATTTTTTTATTCTTCCAAGAAGTATTTTTATGTATATTTATTACATCATCCTTCATATTCGTACAATGTGTGTTTTCCCCGTGAATTTCCCACCACCAGCTCACCCGTGCACCACCACCATGGTCCCTTCTGCTCTTCCCACCCGTCCTGCTCCCTGACCTGATCCATCATTTTATTTGTTCATGTTGTGACCAGTATTCATCACTTCATGTTCCCCAAATCCTCCCTTATTGTATTGAGGCTATTTCCTGTGCCTGTTTGAAATCTGATTCTGTCTGCTTTATTAAGTCTGCATCTTTTGCTGTACAGTTCCCTTTGTTGCCTTTCTTTGAGAGTACAGAATTAGCGCTACCTTTTTCCTGTGACTCATATTACAGTCCCCTGGTGATAACAGGTACCTGGAGAAAAGATAAAAGCTCAGGCCCTTGCTCCTGTCTCTCTTGGTAAGTTCAGTGAATGGGCAGTATGTGAAAAACATACTGTTGGGTTCCCCTTCTCTAGTTATTGTCCCACCCAGATAACTGACACTAACCCTCAAGGCTACTTCCTCCAGACTTAAAAAAAAAAAAAAAGCAAACGTTTCTTAAACATTTAATATATATCAATCTAATTTTAGTGCTGTTACATGCATCACAACTTTTAAACCACCCTAAGAGCTAGTGTTGTTATGTCCACTTTAGACATGAGGAAACAGAGAAAAAGAAACTTTTCCAAGTCACAGTAAAAGCCTAAGTGGTGGAGGTAGGATTAGAACCTGGGCAGATTCACTTTAGAGCCCATGCTCTTAACTCTTACACTATGGACCCAGGAATCCTGAGAAAGAGGAATCCTCAGGAAGCAGATCTCAGTCCACCCAGGGGGACTCCAGCCTCTCCCTGGTGTCACCCTGATGCTCTTGGCTGGTGCTGTAGCAGCGGGGATGTTTTTATGCCTGTGAGCAGTTTTCTGCCCATCGCAATGCAAGGGAATGAACAGGATACAACTAGAAAACTCTTCTGTGGTGTTTCCAGTCTTACCAGATCTTCTGCCTTCCTCATACTCACCCTCCACAGTCCTCCCCCACTCCCATCCTGGACACTGAAACATTCTGCCTGCCGAGGATTCTTTTACTTGTTCAACATTCTGCATGTTATTAAATGCATCAAATTGTTTATGTGACATTTTCAGGGTTGGTCCAGGGGAGGGAGCCAGATCTCATGTTAGGTCTATTAGGCAGGAAACATCTGTACATGTCATTTCCGAAATAACTTACATGCTAACCCAAAGTCCAAAGCACATTTAGCTCCATGAGCAGTAACCTCTGCTCTTCACCTCCCAGCTCACATTCTGCTTCAGAATCAACACAGGAATTGTGTTACATCAGTCTTCAAAATATCCTGGTCTCCTGCAGAAATGGATCTCGGTAATCATGTCACATACATGTAAACACCCAGATCCAGGGCAAAACTTAAACAGGTGATACTTTTGATACCATTCCTTTAGGTAATTCATGATCATTCTTGACACTGGTGTTTAGATTCTGATGCTTTGAGTACTTTAAACCTTTTTATTGAACAATGCAGGTATTTGGGTTCCCCTTCTTTATTTATTGTCCCACCCAGATAACTGACACTAACCCTCAAGGCTACTTCCTCCAGACTTAAAAAAAAAAAAAAAAAAAAAAAAAACGGGCACTGAGCTTCACAACAACATCAGTCCTGCATGTGTCCAGGACTGTGCCTTTGGCCCCAGCCAGGCCTCCTGCGCTCCCTCATACTCACCAGAATAATAACCCTCCTGCAAAGTTCAGTTCAAATGTTCTACTTCATTGCTCAACCCAAAGGAAGGTCTCTGAAATCACATAGCAGAGGATGGAAAGACCACACACACATGGGGATTACTCGCCTTCTCTGCAACTACCTGCATCCACTTCTGACCACCTTCTGCCACAGTCCCTCACCAGGCTAACCCAGAGGTTGGAGATGAAGACAAGTGAATTCTGATCTTCCAGGACTCCCCCTTCCTCTTCCAGTTTAATCCAACATACACTGATTTGCACTGTCTTTAGAATTATGGATAAAGTTGGATATATTCTGACTTTTTTGCTGCTTAATTTCATGATGTTGAATCAGCTATCTATGATCCTTATCTACAAAAAAAGAAAGTTGATTTGTGAGGCTGAGTCTGATTCAGGCTGTAGATATTTTAAGGTTAGGAACCTCATGTCCTGATTTTTTGTTTGCCTTTTTTAGTCTTTGTTTTTTGTTTTTATAGCACTATGAGCAGATATTGATACTTAATATTATTGGACTAACCAACATTCACTAATTAGGTGCCTTTGTAGTCCTAATTTCTTAGTAGGTGGGCCCTAACCTAGTAGATTGCCATTGTGGAAATATTTTCAGGAATGATCTCCAAAAAAAGAGGTTATACTGATCAGCAGGCCCTATTTTGTCAGGGGAGTTCAAGTTTTTCATGACATATTCGTGCTGAGCAGCTTCTGTGAGAAAATGGCCTCTGGCTAGCTGTAGATACACTGAGATGTGCCATAGGCTGCATGGTCCCAGACACCTGAATTATACAATTCCCATTTCCCCAGAAATTCAAGACCCTGAGGTAAAACAAACTCCATCCCAGGTATTTCATGTCCTGTGGTAGAGACCTTCCAGGGAGTCACCAGATATCTGGGGTACGGCTTGAGGGTGGTGGAAAAGAAAGTGGCTCCTTCCTGAGGGTGAAGGACAGGTTTTGCAGGCCGGCCCCCAGTAAGGGCTGAAGACAGTGGAAAAACAGGCTTCAAATACTAGGAATTTCTGAAACTAGGAGGAAAAGACCATTATCCACCATCAACCCAGGCAGAAGCTAGAACCCCAGGGCCACCCCAACCAGTAGCTGTGGGACTCCATTCCCAGCCCAGTGTCCTGGGAGGCTTAAGAGGTGCAGCTCTTCACAGTTCACTCTCCACGTGGCACACAGCGGAGGGGCTGCCTCTTCTCTCTGCTGTCACATCAGTTAAAACCCAGCCAAGCAGTGGGAATTCTCTGCATTTTGTTCTATTATTAGAATCCAATTACCATCTGGTGGTAGGCTATAGGGAAGTGCTATTCTTCTGCGTCAGCAAACACAAGATGCAGTCGCTTGGTGAGCAAGCTGGGAGATGTTAGAGCTTAGAGGAAAAGGTAGAGAAATAATTTTATTTCTGCTGAAAGATCTTGTGTCCATTGGGATTCCCTCAGCTTCAGGGTAGCGGTCACTGAGCTTGGCCTGATAAAGGCCCCATTCTGGTGTCCTGCTCTGTTTAAGGTATGAAACATTCTGCCTGTGCATTCTGCTGTTTTGTTTCCTGTGGCCCACCTGTTTCCATCCCTCCTGAATGCAGCCAGCGACCATGAGAGAGCCTCCTCAGGAGGTGAGAAGCTACTACTTCAAGAACCACTACCTTGAGACAAGACTGAAGAGCCTCTGGCCCTGGTGCTTATCCCTCTTCCCTTTCCTTGACCAGGGTCCCCTGGTAATACAAGCCGCCAGCTGCTTTATGGTAAATGGTTTAATGGATATGGAAATATTTTGATGCATTTGTGATGGTTATAAATAGCTTGGTGGATGTTCTTCCAAAGTTTGGAGAACCCAAAAGTTCTTGTGGCAACCTCCTAAAGTGACTTGTCCTACCAAGGTCAGAAAGAAGCTATGCCTAGAATCTCTCAGACAGTCTGAATCTTCTCTGTGCATTTAAAGAAAATAGAATAAAGAGGGAAATGGTAGAGAGACAGAAAGGAAGGGTTAGGAGAGGAGGTAGGGGCAGAATGTTGTGAACCAAGGACATATTTTCTCAGATCTTCTAGATGCTGCTGAATGAGAAGATTTTGTTTCTGTCCCCTTTCATGTTGACTCTGGTTCACTCCATTCTGACTTCTTCTAGCAGATGCACAGGATGTTGCCAGTGGAAAGGCACATGCCAGCAGAGCACCAGCCCATCCAGTGTGTGGCCGAGTGGGGAGTAACTGCAAATATCTGGGCCTGTCAAGACCCAGGAAGGTCTTGGATCTTGCCCCCACAGTGCTGCCTCCAAGCCTACACTGTCCCTCGTGGCCAGGAAGTTCCTCTGTCTAGAGAGAGACGAGAGTCTGAAACAGGAACTGCTATTATCGTTCCTCCCTCCAGACTCATGTCCAGAGCTCAGCCCTCTTCGTCCCTTCTCTCCTGAGCTTGAGCAAGAAACAGAATATGCAGGAAGAAGAGCGCACAGGGCTTTTGTCCCAGCACCTGGTGCAGAGGTGACAGGAGGTCGCCCCCAAGGTGTGCTAGACCAGGGCAGCAACCACAGGCCCTCTGATTTACTGTAGGCTTTGTGAATTCTGCTTGAAAGCTTTGGGTTCTTTTCTTTTAATTGCAGTCAAAATAGTCATGTCTAACATCGCCAGGAGTTGAGGAAACCAAAACATGATTAAAAAGGATATTCAGACTCTCCTACCTAAAGGTTTAGAACTAGACCGAACTGTTTATTCTTTGGAAGTGACTATCCTCCTATTTTTGTCCTTGGCCACTTTTGAAACCACTGGCTTTCTTTGGAAACACAGGGTTTTCTGGTACATATTCTTCAGATGTTAAATCGCCTTACCTGTATGATATGTTTCATGATCCTTTGTGCCTTATAATCAGCGAAATACAGTATGAAGTACAGATTATGCATTAGGGATATTTCATTTTATCTGACTTCATCATCACAAAGTTCCATAAGGCTGATCACATTCCTACTTAAAAGTCTTGGAAAGTAAAAATCATAAATATTAATCAAATTGTTCACAGACATGGCTGATGAGCAACAGAACTGAGCTTTGAACGCTGGGTTTTCAATTCCAAATTCCACGCTCTTGAAAACATCCTGCTTTTCAACAACAAGTAGCTTTTGCTGCCACGCGGGGACTGAGCACAGAATGAACAGGGGACCCACAGGATGTGTCCTGCTGCAGCTGCCCACAAAGGCAGATGGGCTGAGCGGCCCAGGGCAGCAGCCACAAGCTGTGCCACGGCAGCATGGGAGAGAGGCAGGTTCGCCCCCGTGTGCGCAGGGAACCAGCTCTCTTTACTGAAGAGTTGTGCGCTAACCACTTTGGCACCGTGAGTGCGAGGTGCGTGCGTGGTGCGTGGGGTGCATGGTGCAGCTTCCCAGTTGGCCTAGGGAACTAAGATTCTGTGCTCTCACCACTGCAGCCTGAGTTCAAGCTCCAGCCAGGGAGCTAACCCACATGGCTCAGCAGGCCTTCTCTCTCAGCCTGCCGCTGCTCTGCTGCCGCCACCTACGTGCAATGTCCACGCGGTGCGTGTGCAGTGCGTGTGCGGCACGTGTGATCACTGCGTGATCTCACAATGCACTTATGCCATTGAGGAGTCAGAGGAGCTCCAAAGAAGCCCAGTATCATGGTGTTGGTATCATGCACTGTGTACCCAGTGGAACTCACCATTCAGCTGTTTGCTGGTGCTCAAGTGAGGACAGGTGTTTCTACCTGTCTGCACTCTGCACACCTCAGAGAACAGACAGGAACTGGGAAGGAAAAGGAAACGTGCAAGATTGTTGCCCTAAAAATAAATCTGTGTTAGAAGGATGATGACCAGTTTCCTGGTGGTGTCAGGGATATAAGGACAAAAGGAATAATACACCTGCCTTCCTAGTTGTAGCTTAGTATTCTTCATAATAAGGGAGTTAGTCAAGAGAATTTCTTTATAGTTGACCCATGGGTGATGTTGATTTTAGAAACAAATTGTGTAAATATTATGTAGGTCACCCAACTTATATGAATTGGGCAATAAAAGATTTGTTAAATACCTTTCTCTGCTGGGCACTGTACTAGGTGCTGTTTTTATTAAAGACTAATTGGGCATTTAGTTGGCTAGGGAATAGTAATTGCTCTGAAATGTGAGCTCTTTTGAATAATAGCTATCAGTTTAATAAGAAATTACTCTGCAGACTTTATGGGCACAGAGGGAAAGGGTTTCAAAAAAGACTCGCTTGCAGGGCTTGTGCAATTCCATCACACAGGGTTCTCCCATGAGTCCCTGCAAATGGATACTGCTTCTCCCTGTAGAGTAATATTGCCTGGGCTTGTTATTAACCAAGAAGAAATAAAATGTTTTGAAAACCCAACAATTGACTAAACTGATCTTTTCAGGATGGAGTTAGCTTAAGACCCAGCCTCTCAGATTTGTAGGAAAAAAAGCATATTTATTTAGCCAGGCTTAGTGAATGCTTACTGGATATTTGTGGGAGGTAAATAAATCAAACTAAGAACTTATTTTTTATACACTTTAGAAAGTAATATAATTGCCAGAAGTAGAACAGTAAAGAATGGAAGATTCTTTTTTTTTGGTATATCTTTTTTTAATATAATTTTTTTTAATTTACATGTATTTGACATCAGTTGTAATCCCATGTATTCCCCATCACCGTAACACCAATGCACCATCACTTCAGTCCCCCGTGCTCCTGTCTGCCCTTAACCCTTCCCCTCTTCCCTCCCCACCAAGTGTCCCCAGTCTGTCCTTGTCTTTTCATTTTTGGTTTTTGTTTCTTTCTTGTTGTTATTATTATTATTATTGTTCTTATTCCTTTCCTTGATCTTTATTTGGTTCCCTTATATTCCTCCTAGGGGAGGAACAATCTGGTATTTTTCTTTTGCCTTCTGACTTACTTCGCTGAGCATAATCCCTTCCAACTCCATCCATGTTCCTATGAATGTGTCTAGTTTTTCATTTTTTATTGCTGAGTAGTATTCCATCATGTATATGTACCACAGCTTCCCAATCCACTCATCTGTTTTTGGGCATTTAGGTTGTTTCCAGGTCTTACCCATTGTAAAGAATGCTGCTATAAACACAGGGGTGCAGGTATTCTTTTGAACCAGAGTTTTTGTGTCTTTTGGGTATATTCCTAGGAGTGGGATTCTGGATCATATGGAAGTTAAGAATGGAAGATGTTTGTGTCTTTTGAAAAGAGGAAGGCATGGAGAAGGAAGTGAGAAATAGGACAATACTTATTAACTCATTTCTTTATGACCAAGATGAAAAGCAAGGTAATTGTGATTAAAAAGTAAATAAAGGATTTTTTCCTGTCTTGAAAAAATAAGCCTACTCAAATTTAAGGCATTTAGCTCACCACTGTTCTTAGACATCTTCCCTCATCTCTCCAACCCAAAGAATTTCTCCTGCCCTAACTTCAGTAGGGTCATTTCTCCAAGTCTTTTTCCTAGAGATGACAGATGCACATTTCATCCCATAAGCAACTACAGCACAAGCTCCAAATTTTAGTCCTTTACTTTTTCCACGTACTTGGTACATAGCATGAACTTGGAATAGACCTTTGAATTAACTAATGAATGAATAGTGAGTGAATACACAATTTCCTTGACATTCATAATATTGGATAAAGTTCTGTATCACAAATAAACTAGATTTTAAGGGAAATTTCTATATCTTTGAGTCAACATAAGTTTTTCTGATTGGATCTTTTTGCTATAATTTCATTTGAATTAGATCAACACAAGTTCACCTTTTGCATTTGGTTGTTACATCATTTTGGTCTCTATCTTTCTGTTTTCCTTATAATGTATAATGTTGACAAAGCCAAGTAATTGTTCTTATAGAAAATTCTACATTCTGGATTTCACTGATTGCTTATGTCATTGTTGTTTAACTTATTCCTCCACCCCTCAAAACTTGGAGTTAGATCTAGAGGCTTGAGAAGTTCCAATAAAAATATGTCTGGCAAGTAAAGTTCATCAGTGGTACTGTTAAATGACATTATGATAGTAAGTGATGTCAATATTCATCAGCTATTGGTACCTGTTGTAAAATTCCCCATCAAGCTTTATTGTAGTGGTTTTAGCACTATTAACACTAGTTACATTAAATAATATTAAAAGTTTTTAATGTAATGTTTCAGCACTATATTAAGTGATGATGGTCATCACGTAGATGCCTTATGGAATCAGAGTTTGCAAATTTGTGATTTCATCTCCATTGATTACTATAATTCTGCTATAAAGAAATACTCTCCTTTATCTGATATGTGGTACTCTGAAATACAGTGTGTATAGGAAAACTAGAATAATATTTGATTCTTTGCTTTAAGCTATCAGTTTCCAGATAGTATAATAGCAAAATCCTCTGGTAAATAATGAGATGTTGCTTTGTGTTTTAGAATGTCATGAATTCATGATTTTTATGTATTTGAGATTGTTCCAATGAGTTATACTCATTATCTCTTTGGTGCTCAATTCATCTCATCTTAGACCAGTGGGAAGTTCAAATTGATTTCTGTGTGTTTTCATCCTTAACCATTTATTTTGACAAACTTAAAAGATGGGGGGAAGCTGAAAGAATAATATAATGAATTTTCACTACAAATACCATCAACAACTGGTATATTGTTGCCTCTATTATTTCTTCTTTGTACAGAACCCTTTTAGAGTAAGTTGCAGTACTTATGAATATTAAATATTTCATCTTGCATATTAAAAACATCATCCTATAAAAACTCATTATATCTAAGAAATTTTCAGCTGATAAAATTGCATATCACTTAAAATCAATCTATAATGATTTCTCTTATAACATTTTCCTGCTGTCTAACATCCATTTAAGTTTGTCGTATTACATTTTTTTGTGTGTCTATTTGGGCACAGCTAGAATAGCTTTCCTGCTTTATGTTGTCTTTAATAACACTGACCTTTTTTCAGTTTTTGAATTTGGTTATGTGTCCCTCGTGAAGTTACTTGATATATTGCTCTATCCCCTGTATTTCCTATAAACTGGGAGTTAGGCCTGGCGTAACGCTGTGCAATACTATACTAACATGGAGACATCTATGCAGTATTGAGAAAAGTGGTTTACTAAGAACACAGTGTGGGAGCATTATGCCTCTGGTGCAGGCAATCAGGATTCATTGTCTGCAAACATTTTAAAGCAATTTTTTTAAATGGACTAAAATTTGTCTGCTTTTTAAAAATAATCATGTGCTGATAATTCTAAGCAAAGTAGGTCAGCACTCCTTCCTCTCAAACTCTCTTATTGGTCTAACTTGTACATAACTGTTGATATTTCTATTAAATCTGGGTAGGACACCCTGCCCTTAGCATGTCTCTGATATGCAGCAGTGTTTGATATGTTACTTTTTGGGTGAAAAGTTGGGTATCAGCTTGCATTTAAAGATGCTGGATGGATAAACAAGCAAATATTAATAGTAGTGACATTGGTGGTATGAGTTCAAGCAGAAGGGGTTCAAGGGCTCAAAGAGATATATTTTCACATTTGTGTGTATACATACATGTAAACATACATGTAACTCGTGTTCATATATATAAACATGAATTTTGAACCTTGGGAATTTACTACCTATTAAAACAGTGAAAAATAGATATGCAATAGATATGGGTAACTCAAAGGAATTCCCCCAATAATATGTTTCGGAGAAAGCTTATTAATTTTTTAGATGTTTTTATAAATTTGAATTTTTCTCATATCTTACAAAAGCAGGGGAAGAATCTTTGAACTTTAACATCTTCATGAAAGGGTTATGCAAAAGTATTTCCTTCACACACTGAGGCTTGGGAAAGAATCACATATGCCTTAGCTGAACTTTATCATTAAAGATTCTGGTGATTCTGAATAGAGCATCTATTTGCCTCATTTGTCTCAGTTTCAGTCAGACTACATGCTGCATAATGCATCAAAGTTATATTTATTTATAGTCTATTAGTCACACAAGCTCTTTACAGAGATGCTGCAAGAACTTTTTTGAAAATTGGAAAATAGATTTTATAGTCTAATTTTCATACCCTCTGTACATGCCTGTAACAGTGGGATATTCCAAGGTCATTTTCAACAATTGTGTTTATGGTCAAAATCCTGAATGCCCTACTTCTAAGAGCAAAAGTCAAATGATTATATTTCACATAAAATCTTTGGGGAATGAGCCTGTACAGAGGCAGTAAAACAAGCACAGGAAAAAGCAGATCTGGGGAGCTGTGTCCACATATGCACATATGCTCAACTCAGGGTTGGGGGGGCTCACTGCACAGAGACACTGCCCTCAACAGATACCCCCAGAAGAACACAGGTCCCACCCAGGACAGCTAGGAGGGACAGCAGACCACACAGTGAGCAGTGCACTGCTAGGACTTACTCCGTGTAGGAAGCTGTGAGGCTGGGAGAAATTCTAAACTGCTGTTTAAAATTTCAGCTTTCCAGCTTTGCAAACGGGAAGGATCACAATCAAATAATAGTGCTTGTTTCTCATGCTTAAAGTCAGCAACCTATGACTTTTCTGCCACAAAACACTAATGCAGAACCTCATTCTCATTACTTTAAATGGAAGTCCTAGCAGTACAGGTCTCCTCTGCTTTTTCAAAGTTCGCATTATGCCACTTGACATTTACAAAAGACCTACCTGTTTTCACTAACTGAAAGAAATCCAAAGAGGATTTTCCCTTTTATGACAATAAGCGAAAGTGCTCAGTGTTTGTTTTGTGACAAGCCCTTCTAGAAGCAGCGCACCCCCTGGGCCGTAGAGCAGCACCCCCCAGCCCCTTCCCCAGGAACTCCTTTCTACAGGCTGTGCAGTGTCACATCCTTCCTGCCTCTACTGTGTGTTAGACTTACTTTGGCTTTTATGTGTTAGTATATTCGGTAGGTTCTTTTTGGGGGTTAGGAATCCTCGAAAAATTTTCATATAAATCAATGGTAATTGCTTCTTCACTTTACACCATTTTAGCTTAAAAAAAAAAAAAAAAGCTTCATAGGAACACTCTACTTTCAAACAGTAAGAGAAACCTGTATACCTAAAACCAAATATGCCATTCACTGTCCTAAAGCATCACAACAACATCTGTATCCCAGGTAACAAACTCTCAGGTCAACAGAAAATGTTTAATCGACAAACAATTAGTAGGGTTGCTGACAAGTGGTGGTTTTGTTTAACTGGAGATTCAGATTCTCACTGCCAGTGGGACAGTGTTGACTGACGTTGGGTGTGCTTTCCAAAACATCTCCACACGGGTTTCTGGTGCTCAACCAATTATATTTGGAATGCTGACTCAAGAGTTCTCATCTCACTTTGTTACATATGGTTATACCCATGGGGTGGGGTAATATATAAATTTTTAAAATGTAAACTTCAGTTGAAAATGTATTAAGAAATATACTTTTTTGTATATTTCTGAAATTTTGTGTTATTCCAGAGAGGTGGGAAATTTCTACAGGGTCAGCCAGTATACATG
Source organism: Galemys pyrenaicus (assembly GCA_019455555.1). Classification (NCBI taxonomy): domain Eukaryota; kingdom Metazoa; phylum Chordata; class Mammalia; order Eulipotyphla; family Talpidae; genus Galemys; species Galemys pyrenaicus. Next base: position 7,168,392 of record JAGFMF010012000.1, read on the forward strand.
AAAGCATTCAAGGGCTTACCATTATAATCTTTACCTTGTATCTAAAGAATGTCCCTTTAGGCTTATAAAAGAGGGAAAACCAGGCAGAGCAAGCAGAGGCTGTGAATATTAATGGAAGAACAAGAAAAATACTCTCCTGTATCTGATTGGTGATTTTCAATTTGCCAAGTACTTCGAGGCACATTATCTCCTGATCGTCATAAAATTCCTGTGAGGCAGGAAGGATATTTTTATTTTATAATCCTCATTATTTATGAGAAAGTCAAGGTTCAGCCAGTCTCACAGACCAGCCCAGAATCACAGAGCTGGGACCGAAGCCAGAAGTGGGCCCTGACTCCCAGGCCGCTGACAGCAGTTCTCAGTCAGCCCACGTGGAGTCCCTGCCTTCACCCCTGCAGCTACCGGTGGATGTCCATCAGCATGGCCAGGCAGGAACCCGCAGCTTCATGATCTCTAGTCAGTGACCTTTGTCTGGCACAGAGTGCCCTGCTGGAACATGGTCTCAGTTCACAGAGATCTCTTTAATTTTGCTAAAACAGCAGTTTCCTTACAAGTCAACAGACCTGGGTCTAATCAAAACTGTAAGAACCTGCAATCTGCCTTTACCTTCCTCCCCAGTGTCCCTAAGGTTCTCACATCTTGTCACCTCCCCAGAACCCACTGCAGAGACCCTCTCTACCTTTTCCACATAGTAAATCCTCCTTAATCCCTTTATTTCCCTTCTCAGGCACAGAATCATGGCTTCAAATGGGGCTGTAGTAGAAGCCATCAAGAGAGCAAGTTGTGTGCTAGAAACAAATAAATCGCAAATCCCAGTGGCTTAACTGACAGAACTGATTTCTCACCACAGAGCTATCCCATATCAGAAGCGCTTTGCTCCCTGAGGTCACTCAGGGTGTTGGGTTAACAGAGGCATCCCCTCAACACTGCTTCCATGATAACTAAAGCAGTGAGAGTGACACGCATCTCATCTGCTCGTTTCTGTGGCCCAAACCACACACTGGTGCCTGACTTCAAAGCGGTGGCTTATGAGACCCTCTGTGTGCCCAGAGAGAGAAGCAGAACATTGGTGACCAGCCTAACAGAGCCTAGTCCCCATCGGTGCTTGACTCTCCACAGTGAACAGTCCACAAAGAACACAAAGGTTCTGAGTTCAATCCTTACCTGAACTTCTGCAACAGGAAACTCCCCAGCTCAAAAACAACTGATTTAATTAGAAGGGAGGCCTGTTTGTTAAAAACAAAGATTTTTAAAATTAACCAAAATTTGCCTCCCTGTAACTTTTTCTCCTTAGTATTGACTCTGTCCAGACTTCAGGATGTATCACTAATTTGTTGAATAAATAGAAGCTCTTCAAACATTTGACAAGAGCTATTGTGCTCATTTATTTCCTTACTGAACTCTGAGAGCTCCCTGCCCTCTGAGAGATCTTGGGTATGAGGTGGTAACCAAGACTAGAGCACCTATGGTGTGGGGTGTCTACCCAGGCCTTAGACACATAATCCCTAATGTCATTCGAGGAGATAATCAGGAGTCTCAACAGCAAGGGATGTGGACTAAGGGAAGGCTGTAAAGTAGGCTTTTTGGGGAAAGACAATTGATGTCAGCATAAGGATGAACTCATCCCAGAAAATGAGAATTTGTCAAACAGAGGAAACAATTTTTATTAGGTAGCTGAGGTGAAAAAAGCATGATAACTTCAAGAAATTATAAGGAAGACTGGAACACAGGATGTCTTTTGGGGAGGGACATGAGGTGAGGTGGGCATCGAATCATAGAGAGCCCTGTGACTAGCTGAGAAGTCTGGAGTCCTGAGAGCTATTGAAACACCGAGCATAAAGTTAACCTGAGCTGATTCACATTTTAATAGCAGCGGGCAAAAGGGACCACAATTCATATTTCAGCAGCAGGGGGCAGAAGGGAGCTCAGTTTGACCCGACTGAGTCAGAGAGTACTATGGGGCTTTGAGGCCAGAGCTGAAGCATTCATCCTGCAAAAAGGACAGTTTGAGAGAGTAAGGTGGACTGGGACGCTCTTGTAGTTAATTCCAAAAGGTGCAGTAGGATATAATGGGGGCTCTGACTTGGGCAACCAGGTGGTATAATTCACTGAATTAGAGATATGTAAGAGATTGGTAGGGCAACATTTTTGTTGAGTTCATTCTAGGACAGGATGAGTTTAAGCTACATGTGTGACTGACTAGATAATGTTACAAGGCAGCCCCCAGGGGAAACAGAGTTACCTGGGCATGAGTCCTCACCCACGTGCTTAAGACCTGAGGACAAGACTCAAGAGCAAGAACACAGAGAAAAATTAATTAAAGGTCTATTCACAAAGGGATTGAAAAGAAGAACAGAGAAAGACAGAAGATTGATTAGTCTAGACACCCTACAAGTAGCGTTATCTAAGCTGAGACACAGGCACAAGCTGAATGCAAGCAAAGGGAGAAGACAGTGCAGGCCCATGTCTTCATTTTTATACCTCTACCCTTAGTTCCCAGAAATTCCCTCTCTCAGGAGGTCAGAGTCATGGCAGATTATGACATGATGGAAGCTGTAGTCCTCAAGACCTGAGATCTCTTTGGCATGGAGGTGGGGTGCAGTCCACAGCACATCAGTGGGGGGAGTTCATTCAGTACATACTGTTCCTCCAACTCTAGTGTACTAGGTAGTGTGTTTTATCTATCAAGAGATCACCCTTTGGAGATGATGGATTAGGGGATCATCAGTCTGAAAGTCTTTACTGAAGCCATGTGTGTAGCTGGCATTCAAACCCTAGTTTTTCTACGTAAATGAGAATGAAAATGTTAGCACATGACCCAGGTGACCCCAAACTGTTAGGTGATACATGCTCTGAAAGCAATTGAGCTGTTGCATACACAAAGGCAAAAGAAGAAGACTCTTAGTATGAACGATCTTTAATAGAACTATTGTGTCTATAGGGAGAGGCTGCCTAATACTAGTTTCCAAGTACTTCCCAAATTACCCATCCCTCATGGGCAAAAGCCCAGCCAGTGTTGATCCAGAGTGGGACCACTGAGGCCCAAAAGCTGCCACAAGCTCCTGGTGGGGACCCACAAGAAAGGGGTTAAGCAGGTGTGGTTTGGGAAGAGAGACACAAACATGCAAATCGAGATAACAGCTGCTATTGTCTCTGCCAAGTGCAGCCTACCCATGTGTCTCTCACCCCTATGTCTCCTACAAGTGTCTCTTCCAATTCTCTACATATCTGTCCTCTGTGTGTCTCTTCAAGTCACTTCCTAGAAGTATCAGAGTGCAAATTGAGCCACAGAAGTACGAGAGTATGCAAGAAAGGCCCCCCTACCTTTGCGTTATAGAGGGAACACTCAGTTCCACCCTCGTTTTCAGTAACTCCTCAACTCAGGAAGTCCAGTTCATGGCATACTGGCACTTGTAATCTAAGGTGGCTGCATGTAAGTGGAGTTGAGAAAATGGTGCTGTTCAATACTCTGCAGTGTCCCTCCCCTTCCCACAAAGATGCCTCTGTATCAAAAATATATTACCAATTTGGCCTCTCCCTTTCCAATGGTCAGATGATCTGCATCTACTGTCTGCGGTGCCCTCTGTCCAGAATCAAACACCTGAAAATCTGGATCATGATCATCACTTGCTTAGTAAGCATGGAATGAGACTGCAGGGAAACAGAGAACTGTGAAAAATATTTCATCCACATGTGCAAAGGCCTGATGAGTCAGCCTCGCTCCACAGTGGAGAATACCCCTGGGGTAATGAATGCAATGCTCACTTCTCCTAAATCTAAGTTTTTTTTTTCTCTCCCTGACTTTTCTGAACATATTCTGCCATATACTTACTTTTTTCTATTCCACAGGGTGGCTCTCTTCTTTCTTTTCTGAGAAGACTCTTTTTTTTTTTTTTTTTTAATCTGGTTACATAAAGGCCGCACTATCTTTGTGTTATATAGAGACCACTCAGCTCCACCCCTAGTTTCCAGTAACTCCCCAGTTCAGGAAGTAACAGCTTTGGGTAACAGCTTTTGACCAAAAAGTAACAGCTTTTTTAAAAATAACTGGTTATTACATCATCCTTCATATTTGTACAATGTGTGTTTTCCCCATGAAATTCTCACCACCAAGTCACCCATGCACAACTACCAGTCCCACCTCTGTCCTGATCCTTCTCTCTCCTTCTTCTTCCCCTACAGAATGTCTCTGACTTATATTTGCCTGATTGTTACTTATATTTGCCTTATAGTAACCAAAAGGTAACAGCTTTTGACCAGGAACCGTTGATATGGATTGTAGAACTCAAACCTGGGTCAACAATTTTACTACCTGCTATCGCTGTATCCTGCTATCACAAATATTCTTGAATACAACCTGTCACACCTTCCCAGTTTATTCCTTAAAATATGAGAGCCAATCTGATTCATTACATCTTTGGCTGTTTTAATTTAATTCTCAGAGGGGAACCTGAGCCTCAAGGTCACAGGCTACCTTGCTGTCATCTTGCAGTGTCATAAAATATGTATTTGTTATCCCCAGTGGTTCCCAGCACTGAGGTCCTAAATCCTTGGAATTTCCTGATAAGAGAGTCTCTTCTAAATTATAATGAGCTTGCTTTTGACCACACCTGAGCTTGTGCTAGTGAGGTGACTGGATGGGTGTCTCTCGATTGAGTGGTCACCAGAAGGACCAAACAAAGCAATTAGAGCATGAGGGTTTCAATGCCAGCCCTGGAGAGGAAAGAGAAACTGAACATTAGGTCATCAAAATTTTCAGAGATTCAGAGAACCTCAGGGTTGGTGAGTACGCGGATGTGCCGGGGGAGGGGTGGCAGGGGGGGGTAGGGCAAAAAGCAGGTGCCGAGAGAGGTTTGGTATCTTAGTGCCTCTCCCCTCCCAGACCTTCCCCATTGCATCTCCTCCATTTGGCTCTTCTGAGTTGTATCCCTTTTGATGAACTGGAGTTCTCTAAGTTTGACTTAGCAGCATGACCTGGGGTCCCAGCTTTGCTTAAAGTCACAGACTTTTAGTTTTCTCTTAGCTGCAAACCCTGATTAGACCAGACTGGCTTCTGTAGACAAGTAAGCAATTTGAATCTCCGAGAATTTAGACATCTGCTTGCCTAATTGAGCTGTATGGACAGAGTGTGTTTTAAGAGATAATGACAAATAGGAAACTTTTGATTGTGATGACTGAAAAAAAAGTCTCATATCATCCTTCTCTCTCCTTCTTCTTCCCCTACAGAATGTCTCTGACTTATATTTGCCTGACTGTTACTTATATTTGCCTTATAGTTACCAAAAGGTAACAGCTTTTGACCCATGTTCAGTTTCTCCAGAAACTGAGTGAGATGATGGAGCCCAGATCATTCTGACCCCTTGTCCCACTTCAGAGCCGCCTTCAGATGAGCCGGGCAGCTCGCTCCTCCCTTGTACACTTTGGGCAGGAAGAACTAGGTGATTTATGCCACCCCACCTGCAAGGAACCTCCATTCCTACTTAATAATGCCTGAAATAATTTGGGCAGGGTCATCCTGGGGCCAGGGTGGTTGTGACTCGAAGGAACGAGCTCAGAAACGCCAAGACAGACAAGTTCACTATTTCAGCATGTTCAGGCCTGCTCCCTCGGATGGTGACACCGCAGGAGGTGGCCTTATCTGTGGATCTATGCTTTAAATGAAAAAACACTAGGATAGCCGATTTCAGAAAAACTGTGGACAATCACAGACCATAATCAAAATAACACTTTCATCAAAACACAGCTCCTCCCTGGCTGCGTGTGCTGAGCTCCAGGGGCTCCTTCCTTCCTTCTGATGTTCTTTCCTTTGTTAGCCTGTGCCCTTGAAACGCGAACTGCTCCAAAGGGAAACATTTCATTCCAGCGCCCTCTGCCGGTCCTGGAAAGAGCATGGTACCTTAAATTGATAATGTAGTTGCCAATTTTTTTACTACCAGGAAGTTATTTTATTATTTTATATAACCCCAGGGACCTCACATTTTGAAATTGATCTTTCAGCAAGTGCCATCTGTCAAGTAATTATTAATTTTTTTCGAATTTGCGTTTATTAACACCAAAGAAAACTGTCAACCAGAACTTGTGATCAACAAATATGTCATCTTCATACCCAGACACCCTAATCCTGTCTCCTTCCTGTCACTGTCTGACCCATCTTCACTGTCCCATTTCTAACACCCTGGATTAGTTTTTCCTGTTTTTTAAACACACACACACACACACACACACACAGTGTATATACTCTTATATGGCTTCCTTTGCTCAACATTATCTTTGTGAAGGTAATTGTATTGTTATTTGCAACTTGTTTATACCTATCCTTTATAGACCACAATTTTTAACTGAAATAACATTAGCTTATAATGTTACATATGTTTTGGGCCTCCCTGGTGGCGCAGTGGGTTAAGCAACGCACTATGAATCAAACCGCAGCCACTGCAGCATGAGTTTGATCCCTGCTGCCAGACAGGGAGGGGACCCACATGGCGTGGCAGACCTCTCCTGCTGTGCCCGCTGCTTCCCTCAGCAGTATACTTCTGTTGATCTGCCTGTTCTGCCCCCCGCTCTCTGTGGTGAATTCTCTCACCCTTCCACACCTCTGGCCTGTACCCCAGCTCTTGTGTGCATAAATAAATAAATCTTTAAAAAAATAAATAAAATAATGTTACATATGTTTCAATGTAAACATTATAAATCAATATCTAAATATACTACATTGTTTTCATCACCAAAAGTCATCATCCGTTTATCACCCCCCTTCCTCATTCTCTCTGGTCACCACTATTTTGTTCTTGTGGACTAAGAGATTGTTCTTGTTTTGTTCATACATTTCTTTTGCTTCACAATGTATCAAATTTGAATGGAATCAAAATGATGTTTATCTTAGTTCACTGAGCATAAAATCCTCTATTTTCATTCATGTTGTTGCAAATGGCAAGATTTTATCTTTTTTATAGTTGAGTAGTATTCCATGTCATATTCCATATATGATGCTACATCTTCTTTATCCATTCATCCATTGGTGAACACTTAGGTTGTTCAAAACTCTTGGCTATTGTGAATAATGCTGTGATGAACTCAGAAGGGTACATAAATCTCTGAGTTAGGTTTCATAATATGTCACAGTCTTCAATAAGTTACTTCTAATGGATTGATTCCAGCTTTTTACCACTCTAAATCATGCTGGTATGAGCAGTCACATACATTTCCTTTGTGCACATGTGTGTCCATGTTTTTTGGTGGTTGTGGGATGTGCATATGATCAGCTTTTGCAGATACTCTCAGTTTCACAAAGCAGTTGTGCCAGTTGTGTGGGTTAGCTTTAGATGCCAGAGATGTTCAGAGGGGATAAAAGACAGGGAGTAGGGGGACTATACCTAAGCTATGATTTGATACCTGAGGAGAGTTTATGAAAAGGAAAAAGACACAGTCATCTTCGAAGAGAGAGGCCCCTTCCATCAACTCATCACTTGGGTGTTTATTTGCAACGTGCTTCTTAAGGATGAGAAGAGAAGGCAGAATTATAATACAGAAAGTGGAGGGAAAGAAAAGAAAGATCAGAGCGGATGCTAAGCCCAAATGCCAAAGATACTGCATTAGTTATTAAACTTTACCTTTATCAAAAACCTTGATGCCAGTAGGGCATGTTAGAACCAGAAGGCAACAAAGCATGCTCTGTATGTATACACTTGTGTTTATCACAAAACTTTCTGAACGTGTTTGGGCTCTGTGAACACTTGAAGTTATTAATTAGGATAGCTTCTCTCTATTAATTTAGAGATAAGACCATCATAACTGTGATATTCTCAGGAAAAGAATAACAGCTTATAGTTGAGCTTCTCTGTAAGGTTTTTGTAGACAGTTTAATTTGCAAATAAGTAAGCCAAAGTGGAAATGCCAGATGCTATCAGATGGGAAGATCAGATTTTCCATTTAAATGTGCTTGTTCCTCTTTCAGCTGGATTCAGGGCTTTCCTCTGAAAGTCTCAGGAAACTCATTTGCAAGAGTGACTCAGATTTAACCCAGCCAGCCTTCGAGACTTGGTTATCAAAAGGCACTTAAAACATTGTGAAGAGGAATGCAATGTTCTGTTTACAAAAGAATTGTGATTGCTAATTATGAATCCCTATAAATGATATGCATTTCAAAGTCATCTCTTTGCAATTCAGAAATGAATCCTGCACAAGCTCTGGTCTCCTGTCAGATGACGTCATCTCTGACTCTTGGCTAGAACAGCAAGTGCCTACCTGAGCACTGACCCTGTGTATCAGCCTTTTCTCAAATTGGTTTTCAGTTCTAGGACTATTTGCTCTGCAGCAGAGGTCATCACACAACAGATAGGGATTGTCTATCCTTGCAAAGAACATTCAGGTTTACACTTGCATTCATTTCCTTGGGGCCATTTTTGTGAATTACACTTGGCACAGCCCATCCTGTTTGCTTTTGATCTGACGTGCTAGACAAGGAGTTCAGTTCATTTGCTGCCTCTCCAGCAACCGTGTCCAAGAGCATTATCCAGTCAGAGGTCTAAGGAAGCTGCCACTATCAGCGGCCAACAGGCACACTTGAAAATTCATGAGCAATTTGTAAAAAGGCAGGAGTTCTTCCCTTCAGTGCTTTAACTGCCCTGCCACCAAGATGCTGGCTGAGTCTACACAAAGAGGGGAAATCAATCTAAGCCAAGAATTCAGTAGTGGCTCCAGTGCACCATAAGGATCTAGAAGCTTCTGATTTGCTTCAGAATAATATACCAAGGTACAGAGAACTGGCATGGCCAAAACTTAGTCTGCCTGATATGCAAGGCATTTTGCTCACATCCTTTTATTTAGCAGCGTGTACCTTAGCAGTTACCATATGCACAAATGGACTTTTGTGGGTCCCTGCTGCCAAGCCTCATGGAGACGAATTGAGTTGCCCCCCCAAATCAAGAAGCAGCTCCATTCTGGGTGAATACCATGTAAGAGCAGTGTAGGAAATTGTTTTTCCCTCATTCAGTCTAATTTTCTTTCTCTTCTTTCATAGGTTGCTTCAGGGGACCTTCCTGTCCCACCTCCTTGCCTGTCTTTAGGCTTTTCACCTTTCAGGCTCAATTCATTCTTTCTAAGCAACTCTGTTTGTCACATCAACACACGCACACACATACACACACAACACACATCTCTCTGTCTTTCTCTCTCACACCATCCTTCCTTCTGCTGGCTCTTTCAACTCTGGCCTGGATACCTTAGGGAAACATTTTTTTTTTAATCCTCATAGAAGACACTTTGTCTTGAGGAAAAAAAGGAAACAAATTAAATTTCCTGGTAACTTTAGGTAAAATAAAACTACCTTAAAGATGTCAGTATCATGAAATTCTAGAATACTTGAATGTGGAAAGAAATCCTGTTCAAAATTTTGCTTTTACCCCTTTATCCTCAAAACTCTCTCAAAATAAGCAACAGCTATTTGATCTTCATTATTTCCTTTGGTTGGATAACAAAAAGGAAAAAATACTGTGCTACTATAATAACACTAATTTGTATTACAAATGTATAGGATTTCATTGTAAATATGCTATCAAATTATAGATTAAGTGTCCCTGTAGCATAGAGAGGGGGCTGAACCTCTATAGAGAAGATGACTTTCAAGCTTTAAGTTCTAAAACAGCTGATAACAAGTGATGTTTTAGAGCACAGTCAACAAGCTTGTAAGTCAAGGATAATTCTGATCTGATTTTCTTGGTGTTAGCCCTTGATGGAGCTTGCTTTCACATTTGTTCTTCTTACTTAATTTTATCCATCCTGAAGGTGGCCTCCGTGGTGACCAAATTGCACAGAATCCTAGCAGGCAGTCATGCTAGATGATTTGTACTTCCAGGTTCTCTGTCTTATTAATTATAATGTCTGATACTGACCAACTCTTTACATCATAAAAAAAGTTAGGGGTCCAGTCCACTGGAAAAAAATTCTAGTGACATACAGAAGCCCGCATTTACCCACCAACACATTTTATCTTCCTCCACGTGGTTGTGTCTTCATCTGAATGTCAACAGTTTATCTTAGGATGTGGCACAGTTTTGTTAAAAGAATGAATGCATAGAATTTATTGATATGTGGACCTTAAAGACCTAGAGGCTATAAAAAGACAAGCAATTATATTGTTAAATATTTAATCACAAAGTATTGTCATAGGAGGAATGTACATGTTTGTGATCCTCAAACTTAAAAATCAGGTTGAAGTTTACTAGCTGCTTGTCTCTCTCCTGTTTCAGAGATGGCATCTAGTTGGATCTCTCCCAGATCCCTTGATTATCTGTGATCATGAATAGTGATATGCCCAATAAGTAATCCATAGAGAAACGAAACTTGACAAGAACCCTTTTTGGAGAACACATCTGGGTCTAGTAGATGAGTCTTTATCACTTCCTGTTCTTGACTGATTTCTAATGAAAGGCCTGACCTGGATTGTGAATCATACTCTCCACCTTGACTGTGTTTCGGCAGTTGAAGTCATTGTGTGGAGCGGGTGGGCATCCTCTGACAGCACTGAGGCAACACAAGCTAGTAAATAATTTCTGTTTGCTCCCTACTCCTTATGTATATACCCAAGCACCTTCACAGAGCAGGGTGTTTAATAGGGTTCAAAATCCTAGTCGTTGGCCTAATTCAAGGATAACCTGTGTGTGCTGGTGCATTGGTGGTTCAGTGGTAGAATTCTCGCCTGCCAAGGATAACCTGTGGGTCACAGATCCCCAAGGTTAGGATTGAAGGAACCAAATAAACACCCCTCTTTCCTGCCCAAGTTCAGAGCCAACTGAGGTATGAGCATGGGAGTCAGACAGATGGAAATGAACTATTAATGATACCGTTCATGGAAAGTCAGAGGCACTGAGATTCATTTCTTACACCTAACTTAACCTTCCAGGCTTCAAGCCTCTCTGAAGATCAGATGCCTCTCTGATCTTCAAGCCCATCTTGGGGAATACAGCCAACACAGCATAGTCTCCCTCAACCCATAGTCAGGCAATTCCCAAAGAAAGAGGAACCCAAAAGGACTAAACAAAGAAGTGTCAGAAGCTCCTCACATGCCCAGTTTCTTCTCTCAGATCTATGAATCTGAGAAGTCACTCCCGCCTGTCCTCCACTCACCAGAGACAGAGAAGCTGGCAAGAGGCCAGCAGAGTTACTCCCCACAGAGGTTCTCACTCCTGCACAGGAATCAAGGTCACCTGTTGTTCTTCAGGGCCCACGGAAGAGTTTCTGATTCATTGGGTCTGGGTGATGCCCAAGAATCTGCATTTTCCAGGTGACACTGAAATGCTGCTCTAATGCAGTTTCTCTGACCAGCACTGGAATCAAGAAGAAAAAGGACTGTTTCTTCCTGTCATTTCTCAGGGAGGTAACCCCTAAATCTATGGTCTTCCCAAGGCATGGCATTCCATCCAGGGGAAGGAATCTGTAGTCTGTCAGATTCCTAGCTCTCCCCTTTATGAGACTTCTCCTCGATATTGACCTCTATTCTTTCATGCAACTGTTACTGCACAGTGATGATTTCTGTCCCCAAAAAGCTATGTAATAAATCATAACATAAATTCAGAAGCTCATAAGTAATACTGGGCTCAAGCACTCCCTCTTCTACTTCCCATTCATCTATGTTCAGCCCATTGTCCAAAATAAGTCATTAGAGATTCCTTCCTGAAATTAAATGATAACATTAAGATGTTCCAACAAAATATCATAATAAAATATTCCTCTCATGAATGGGAATTCTCCCATTGTGAATTTCCCAGGATGAAATTGCAACTCCAGAATTAAATTCCCTGAATATTAAAATCTAAGATCAAATTATTTCACCAATGTGTTAGAAACCAAAAGAAATTAAAAGTGCCTTGTACCATCCTCCATGATTTCTTATCCTCTCGAATTCATCTAGAAGAACACTCTATCCTTAGGTTGAATTGTGATTTCTTTTTTTTTTTTGGTTTTCTTTTTATTAAAATATTTTAAAATTTACATATACTTGCCATTAATTGTACCCCATGTATTCCCCATCACTATCTCACCAGTGCACCATCACCTCAGTCCCTCGTGCTCCCATCTTCCCTCAACCCTCCCCCTCCCCTCCCCACCAGGT
>JAGFMF010012000.1:7180986-7216409 GCA_019455555.1 Galemys pyrenaicus
TGGGGTGAGGTGGTATCTCATAGTGGTTTTGATTTGCATTTCTCTGATGACAAGAGAAGTTGAGCATTTTTTCATATGCCTGTTGGCCATTTGCGTTTCTTCTTTGGAGAATTGCCTTTTCAGCTCTTTTGCCCATTTTTTGACTGGGTTGTTTTCTTTTTTTCTGTTTAGTCTGGTTAGTTCTTTGTGGATCTATTGTGATTTCTTTAACAAATGCAGTTGAATTCCTTTTCACTGGGACAGGTGTAATTCTCTTAGAGTCTTACAAGCTCAACTGACTCATGTGTCCCTCACTTTTGAAGAAATCTAAGAGAACATTAAAGATAAAGTCTTGACAACATACTTGTTTTAGAAAATATTCGTCCTATAATTTAAGAAATATTCCCAGAAGTCTCAACTTATTATTGCCAAAGACCACAGAAAGGCTCCATGGTATCTGAGGGGTGAATAGGTAGACTCCTTGGTTGAAGCTTTGCTGTCATGCTGCCCCCTCTGTCTTTGTTGGAAGAACATGGCCTTTTCAGCACCATATTAGGGAAGGGGGACAAGAAGGCCATCAGTGCAAACTGTCTCAGCAATTAGATTGTAAAATTTGAGAAGTGGTTCCCTTCTTAAGAAAATTTAGAAATCTGCAGTGGTGGCAGCCCCAGGCACTGGGTGGGACTTACTTTATGTGACCTAACTTCCAGTCCAATATCCTGAAAACATCACCTCCATTTGCATGGGAGCCTTGCATTTCTGGTATCCCACTGCAAAAGTGAGTAGTTTCACCTCCACTGTCCCCTGTGAAGAGGCATTTGCAGCCTTCTGCTCCAGTGGTGGCTGCCACTGTTTTTGTTCTGAAATTACTCAGGCCCAGGAAGCCTTCCTCTTAGGGGAGTTTTCTCCCTTATCTGACATTAGTTTCTGTTGAAACATCTCTCCCAGCAGATCCTGAAGAGCAGCTGCAGATTCTAAGACCTGTGCCCCAGGCCCAGTGAGAGGCAAGACTTCTACCCTCAGCTTCCCATGACCTGCATCCCCTTTTATGCGTGGTCCAGCCTCCGGTCAGCTCTCCCTGAGCACCATCTTTCTCTGTGGCAGTAGGATATGACTTGAATTCAGTTCCATCTGTTCTCTTCAGAAAACCTCAACAACTGTTATTGTAATTATCTTTATTGAGGTGTAATTTACATATAAAAAATTTGCCGTTTGTAAGTATACAGTTTGATGAGTTTTGACAAGTCGTGTAACCAAATGATAGTCAAGATATACTGGATCTCCATTATCCCCCAAAATTCCTGTAGTTTTCATTGGCATCAACTCTCTGTCCCCACCCATGGGCCTCAGGAGCCATGCTGCTCTCTGCTGCTGTGTTTTTACCTCTTCTAAAGTATGTTATTTTTTTAGATTTTAAGATTCATTTATGCATACAAGAACTGGGGTGTAGGCCAGAGGTACAAGGGGTGAGAGGATTCACCAGAGACAGAGTGGGGAGCAGAACAGGAGGATATACTGAAATACACTGCTGAGGGGAGCAGGAGTCGAGACAGGAGAGGTCTGCTGAGCCATGTGGGTTGACTCCCTGAATGGGGATCAAACTCAGTGGCTAGTGATAGCTTGATCATGTTGAGCCTTTAACCCCTACATCACCGAGGAGGCCCACCTCTTCTAAAGTTTTATATAAATGAATCATACGGCATGTAGTCTTACAAGTCTGTCTTCGTTCACATACTATATACTTTTGAGATTCATGCATGCTGACTTGGGGGATTGGAATCAGCTTAATGCTGACCCCTATATGAGCTGAAGAGTATTACCTTCCCTTCTATTATACGTATTCATTTCTGTGGAATTGGGACTATTTTTTCTTGAAAGTTTTGAGATCATTCACAGAGAAACATCAGACTTGGAACTTTTGTATTGTTGTTTTTGTTGTCAACTTTTCAATTATGAATTCAGTTCCTTTAAAAGACATAGGTTATTTATCTATCTTCTAATTAAATAATAATGTGTCTTTAAGGGAAATTATCCATTAATTTCGCTATCAAATTTATGGACATACATTGTTCATAATTTTCTGTCATCCTTTTAATGACTGGTGAATCTGGGATAATTCCCCTTGTTTATCTGATATAGGTAATTTGAATTTTCCTTCCTATTTCCCGGTAAGTCTGACTAGAAGTTTTCCTGTTTTATTGATCTTTCAAATGGCTATTAGTTTTCTATTGCCACTGTATACATTACCACAAACTTAGTGACTTAAAGTGACTCAGACCTATTACCATACCATTCCAGATGTCAGAAGTCCAAAGTCAGTCTCACTGTGCTGAAATCACTGTTGGCAGGACCAGCTCTTGGGGAAACATCCATTTCCTTGACTTTCAACTTTTTCAGTCTTTAGAGGTTACCGGCAATCTTGCCCCATGGCCCTCCCCTGCACCTTAGCTTCTTGCTTCTGTGATCACATCTCTAATTCTGATCCTCCTGTTCTCTCTAACAAGAATGTTTGTGACTATTTCGGGCTTATCTCTCTAGCTCAAGACCTTTAAGTAATCACAACTGCAAAGCCCCCTTTACCATGTAAAGTAATATATTCTCAGGTCCCAGAGATTAGAATGAGGACGTGATCTGGTGCCATCTCTTAGCCGCCTCCATCAGCTTTTGATCTCATTATTTTTCTCGACTTTTTGTCCATTTCCTGTTTCACTAATCTCCAGTGTCATCTCTATAATTTCTTTCCTCCTTTGTGCTTTAAATTTCTTCTTTCGTATTAAAAACACATAATGCTATAAATTCCCCTCTAAACACTGCTTGCCACATCATTAAAAAATTGATATGTTGTATTTTCAGTTTCATTCAGTTCAAAAACATCTTTCGTGATATCCTCTTTGCCACTGTGTTATTTTTTAAGTATTTCTTAATTAGACATTTTCTAGATTTATTACTCATATTGGTTTCTGGTTAATTCTATATAGGTATTAATTTCATTTTCTTGTTGGAGACTATCTTATGGCTCAGAAACTTGATAAACATTTCATGTTTGGAAACATGTTCTGCTTTGAAAAAAGTATGTTTTTGCTGCTTTGGAATGAAGTGTTCTATAAATATCAGGTAGGTCAACTTGATTGATAATGTTAAAAGCTTTCACTCATTTTCAGTCTACTTTTTCCATCAACTACTAGGAGAAGTGTGATGAAATCTTCAACTGTAATTGTGTTCGCCTCTTCTATAAGTTTTTGCCTCATGGCTTTTGAATATCCTCTGTTGTTAGATTCATACCCATTTTGGATAGTTACGTCTTCCCGGCGAATTGACCACTTTACAATTATATAATGTGTCTCTCTCCCCCTGGAAATAGTCCTGTGGAGTCTTCAAAATAGTACAAAGGAGCACCAGAAGCTGTGTGGCTGAGGGAGCCTGCCTGGTTTTGCCTGACACATCACTTTGAAGCATAATGTGCTTCACACCACAAATGATTTTAGGTCACATGAAACATAGCTGCTTTTGCTGTTTAGTCTTGAACTGCAGATTTATAACCAAGGACAACAACAACAAAAACTGTTCCATCCCATACTTAAAAACTGACATGGAAACACTCTCTTCCTGCTAATCAAAGCCTTGCCTCCGCTCCCTCTGTTTACTGAGGCCAGTGCCACTCTTACATGCTTTTGGGGCTGGCGCCTCTGCTCTGCCTGTATTAAAAGCAGCTGCTTGCCTGTGGACAAAGTTGCCATTAGCTGCTAGGTCAGAATCCCATTGGACTATACTTACTCCAAATCTGAGGCCTAAAACTGCCAGCCTAAACCCATCAGTCCAAAGACAGTCACATAATGCTAAAAACCATCCATATGGCACATCAAACCCCTATGAACCTGCACAGTACAAAAAATAAATAGATAAAGTAGCCCATACTTATGTTCCCTAAGTCCTAAAGCCATTCAATTCAAGTGTCAAGTGCCACTAAACCCAACTGCTGTCTCTTAAGCCGCCTGTATTCCTTCAAACCCCACCACCTCCTGTGCCTTTGCTGCTCATTATAACTGATCACATGGAGTGTATAATAAGGTCTGTTTTCCCCACTATCCAACCCTACACAGGTCTCAGTATTTTTTTATTCTATACTGCTCAGCCCTGAGTCAAGACCTCTTGCTCTGTTTCCTGACAGAGATGCTCACAAATGTTCTGGAACTGTACCTGGGTGGAGGGAGGTGGCTGCCCAGGGCAGTTTGGGTGAAGGTTGAGTTCCTCTGCTGATTAGCCACAGACTGAGAGCGGGGCAGGGGCTCTGTCACCCTCCATCCTGCTCTGTAAGGACAGCTCCTGTTCATGGGTCCCCACCCCAGGCAGCACTTCTGTGCCTCCAGAGTTGTGTCCGGGATCAGCTTCTGCTCCTCTCCTCCCATCCCAGGTGACCCTCGTACTCTCTTTGGGGAGGAAGGTGTGGCGGGGGACAGCCTCTCCCCCCTCACTTATGAATCTCCAAGATGGTGTGTGCTAGGTTTGCTCCCCACGGGGGTCTTTCTTTTTGATTCATAAGAACCTAGTTTAGAAGTGAAACAGATGAAAATAATGATGAATGTTAATCATTTCTCTTCGCATCTGGATGTTGTTAGTGAGAGATGGGTCTAGACGCAGAAAAGTGTGAAGAGATCAATCAAGATTCTAATCAGCACCAGCCTTCCCCACATCACACTAAGGGGTTCTCGCTGTCCTCCCCAAATCCCGTTCCATGAGAGTCATCCCTCCCACAGAAAACCACTCATGTCTGAGTCCAGTCGGTGACAGCACTGGAGTCAAGTAAGTGGGAGGCTGGACACCTGAGGCACTGCAGCCGGGAGGGGCTAGGCCGCATGTCCCAGAAACACTACTTGAGAGAAGCAGGGCTGGTGGCTCCGGGAGCTGAGCCATCGTCTGTGCTGGCTTCACAGGATTGGTTGGC
The DNA here is from genome assembly GCA_019455555.1 of Galemys pyrenaicus. Taxonomy (NCBI): domain Eukaryota; kingdom Metazoa; phylum Chordata; class Mammalia; order Eulipotyphla; family Talpidae; genus Galemys; species Galemys pyrenaicus. Next base: position 7,185,908 of record JAGFMF010012000.1, read on the forward strand.
AACCAACTCAGAGCACAGTTGGGATGCAGGGCAGAGGCCCAGGTAGGAAGGCTGCTTATTTCTAAAATGAAGCTGTCACAGAGGACAGTGGAGAAGGAACCAAAAGCAGCCTGGGCCCAGTGTCCTCTGTGGGCGAGTGAGGAGCCCCTGGCCTGGACACCATCCTCCCAGTGGGTGTCTCTGCACTGTTTGTCATGGAGAGCTATTTTCCAAGACTCGGAATTTTCCACCTACCTTTATGAACAATATACATGTAACACAGAAATTTTAGGAAAGAAAAATAGAGAAGTGGAGCTGTGTGTGGCAGAGCCTGGCCTGCAGCAGGCACAGAACCCCACCTCCAGCGTCCTTCCCCTTCTCCAGTTGACTTCAGTGACAAGATGGGTTACAGTGTCCAGATCAGCAGAGACTGCTGTTTGATGGGACTCGGAGGGAAACCCTCACATGGGCTTCTGAGAGATGATGGGAAGAATCACTGGTGCCTGGGAGATTTTGAAATATTCATCTTGCACTGACAACCTCAGAGAAAATGTGTCTTGATGGGGTTCTGTAAGGTTAGAGAAATCAGGTCTTTCCACCCTCCCACCACTGAGATGATGGACACCTGCGGTGCTGCGAGCATTCCAGGGTGGGCATGCGCAAGTGGGCGCACCTGAGTTGGACACGGGCTTAAATGGGCGGCGTCATGAGGACGCCAGGACCAACAGGCCAACGCGAGCAGCAGCAGTAGAAGAAGCAGCCGAGAGGGTGAGATGTGGCCCCCATGCCTGCCATGTACCTGATGCCACCTCTGATGTAGAGGCCAATAAAAGCATAAAAAGCCACCAAGGGCTCCAAGACACCTTCCTTTACCCCCATCTGCTAAGAATCATCCCGAACTTGCCAGTGCCGCCCTTCCTGCCACTACAGGTTCTCCAAGTTGATAAAGGACAAGAGTGGTTTTTGGCCTAGCTGATTTTTCTGATTCAAGAACTACATGTGAGAGTTCTCCAGAGGGGGCTTCAGCCATTCCCGCAAGATGGTGTTGTGACTGACCCTAGCTGCACGCTGAGTAAGCGGCAGCACAAGCCATAGGTTCGGCCAACATGGCTGTCTCAAAATGTCCTTTGTCCAAACAGTCCAGTCCAAAGTATGTTCAGGGTTCTGTCACTCTCTGGGGACAGCACAGTCCCTGGCCTTTGTGTGTCTCAAGCACACCAAGGTTTGTGCCTTCAGGCCTTTAAACTTGCTGGTCCCACTGCCTGGAATGTTCTTACCCAGATCCACATAGGACTGCTTCTTCCTGTCATCCAGAAACACGCACACACCCTGCCAGCCTTCTGCAGAAGTCACCCAGGGCCTTTCTTGGCCAACTATTGACTTAATTTTCTTCATATCAGCCATTACTCTTATTTTCTTATTTGCATATTATTTAACTGTCTCTCTCCCCCACTAGAATGTAAGGCCTGTGAGAGCAGGAATCTTGCCTTCCTTGTTCAGTACTGAATCCTGAGCCTCTTGTCTCCTGGCACATAAAGGGCACTCAAGCAGTATTTGTGAACAGTGCTGCTGTCTGTGGGAGCCACTGCTCCCCTCATCCCGAAGTGACCACATCCTAGAAGTGTCCTGTGGGCCTCAGGAGAGTGTGTCAGTGTATCATGTGACCCCCCTCCCCCAACAGTAGGAATTACCAGATCTGTGCCAATATAGTTGATGTCCTATGACAGCTGGTTCTCAAGATAGCAAGGAGAGCCATGGTGTCTTCTCACTTTAGGTGCAACTACCAATTCTCAACCCATTTCTCTCACTGATAACCCATTTTTAATGACTGTGGTTTCTCTAATTTATCTCTGAAATGTTGTTCACAGCCTGTGGCCGGCCGTGGTTTCAGGAGTTGGAAGGCAGTTCTGGGAAAGTCCGAAGAGCCCTCTGACCTAGCGTGGGGGTTAGGTCACTGGCCAGACTCATTTCAAAACAACATGCTGGACATTTTAAAGGTCATCACTACTCATAAGCATCACTTATAAGAATTTTCCATTTGGTGGAACCTTCCCCAGGGTCCTCCAGCCCAACTCTCAGCCCGCATGGCACCTTCCATGACAGGGCGGACAAACACCTGTCCAGCTTCTGCTTGAGCAGACTCAGCCACGTCACAGGGCCAGCAGACCATAGCTTTCCCCAGGAAAGCTTTTCTGAGGAGATTTCCCAATAAAATTGATCTTTTTTTCTTTTAAAAACCTCTGTGGGCAGTTGGTAGGTATTTTTAAGTTTGGGATTTGGGCCATATGGAGTGAAATATTTAGAAATGTTTAGAGCTAGTTTGTTCCTTATGAAAACAAGATCGAGAATAACCTGAGAGAAAACACCACACCACTGGCGTTCCCATTCATGAACACGCACTCCTGGCGCTTCCCCGACATTCTGGGAGGTGAGAGAGAGCTGGAGCTTAAATTTCATTTGCATGTTATCCCACTGTGATAGGAAATTATTTCTCCTTGGCCAGCTCTTATCATGCAGATTACACTAAAATCAGATTACAGCTGCTTGTTTTGATTGGTTAATTAGTTCTGACTTTAAAAACTTTAAATATCACCTGTGATAATGCACAGGTGAATTGGTGGTGGAAATTCTATGGGGACTATGCCTGAGAAAAGAAAGCAAACATTATAAGAAAAATAATTTTTTAATCATCTTATATATCTTATCTGTGAGAATAAAGCTAAGAAAGCGATTACAACACTTGTGGATTTCTCAGGGTGTTTCAACAAAACTTGGACAGAAACAACTATAAAAAGGTGAGACAGTAGTGAAAAAAGTCAGACCGATAAAGTAGACACCATATAATTATAGACCATGTTATAGATTAAGAAATAAAACAAATGAACAAGAACAAAGTTTAGACTCTAAGAACAAAATAGTAGTTACCAGAAAGGAAGGGGGAGGAGGATGTGTGAATCTGATAAAAGGGGCCAATAAATGCTAGTGGGCATGATAAAGTGTATACAGATGAAGATTTATAAAGCTGTACACCAGAAGCCTGTATATAATGCTAAACCAATGTTCAGGTTTTTTAGGGTTGAGACAGGAACAGACTTCTTTAAAATCATAAATAAGTCTGTCAAATAACCCCAGGGGTCATAAACTCCAGATGCAGTTGAGTCTGTCTGTACAGGCTTGAGCCCCCATTAAATGCCAGGTAGTTCCAGGCACTGCATGGAACAGAGGATGAGTGAGGTTTACACTCACGGTGGACGTCTGCCCGCTGCTGCTGCTAGGAAAACATTCCAGGTGTTCGCTTCCTGTTCTGACCAAGTGTCAGGGAATAGCAACAGGAATAAGAGAAGCAGGGGCTTAGCTTTAGGGAAATCCCGCACATATTCCAGGTTTAGAGGCCCTTCGCTACGGTCCGCGTCCCAGGTCAGTACTCACTGGTGTGGTGACCTTGAACGCTTTTTTTTTTTGCTTCTAACTTTTTTTATCTTTATCTCTGTATTTGTTTCTTTATCAAATGTATTTGTTTCTTTATCAATTCTATTTTCCTTGCAAGGTTTTTGGGAAGATGTCAGATCTCGTGCATAAAGTTCCCCGAACCACAGCTGGGTCTGCCTTTGTTTCCCTGTCCTGCTGCAGGCGAGCTGGCCAAGCCCGCAACTTTCAGCGGTTCATAAGTTTATCCAACTGCAAAGTGACCTTGGAGGATGTGCACCAAGACAGGCTGCTGAGGCCTTTCTGGCCCTTGGTTCTTCAGCAAGGGCTACGGCCCTGCAAAGGGAATGATTCAGGGCGAAGGGTTGAAACCCACGCTGCGCAGACAGACGCCGCGCGGAGAAGGCGGGTGAGAGGAGGCAAGGGAAGAAAATCCGGGATAATGTGTTTAATTTGATCCGTTCCCTGGAGTCATTAAAATGCATCCTCCCTTGGACTCTAAAATTCTTGAGCTGAAATAATCAGTCCAACAGGCTTTTTGCTGAAGATAATGGAAGCACATTTTATGAGATTTGGAATCTCAGGACTGTTGAAATACTGCCCTCTTGTGGTGCAAGGTGGGAGCAGCCTCTGCGGGGCCCAGCTTCACATCTTAAAACTTCCAAACTACAGCTAAATGCAAGCAGGACCCCAAGTTAGCCAAATAATGTGTGATTTTGGAATAGGGGTACGTGAGTCCAATTCCTACTCACATTTTAGTGAAAGACAGGTGAATCTGCTGCCACTGTGTTCGAGAGATTTAACTGACCTCTCCTCAAGGAAGAAAAAAAATGCTCCAAACAGGAACATCCAGTTTCCCTCCCTCCATGCTTCCCTTATTTCTCTATTCCTCCCTTCCATTTATCAAGTGGCTTTTAAGAGAACACTTCTTAGTGTGCTCACAAACACACAATTCCAATGAAATATTTAAAACAAGATCGGCCACATTGTAAACACTCACTAACAGTATGTATGGTTAGTCATTGTTACAACTTTTCTGTCTCAGACTTTGCTCTACAGCCTGAGATACCACTGGAGTGGAGACACGTGGTCCTTGCCCTCCTAAAGTCTAGTAGGCTTCATGCCACTTGGGATTTTATTCCTACTGGAGGGCAAAGAAGAGCAGTGCTCCCAATGGCTTAAAAAAAAAAAAGCAATGTAAAACAGTTCTTGATGATAGTTCAAGACCCACTGGGAATATGGACTATTACTGTCAGTTTTCCCAGGCAGAGCCAGAATTCCCACAGGTCTTAGAAAGCTCTTCTTCTTTTCTCAAATATCCATAAGATGCCATTTTTCTCCTTCAAATTCTAGGGCGTATGCACATTTGTTTGCTAAAGGGAAAGGTTGGTCTTCATCGGGTGGACTCTGGAACCACACAGTGTGAGTCAGGCTTGTCTTTTTCTGGTTGAAATTCTCTCCCAGGTCTTACAGAATCACAGTCACTCCACGGAAGTCACTGGACCCTGCACACACAGGTTATTAGTTATTAGTCGTCAACACTTGCTGTGAGATGGATTTGTTAAATCCTTTCTGACTTGATGGCTGAATCCAGGGAGGCTCAGAATGAGTGCATTTTTTAAAAAATAACTTTTTCTGATTTAAAATAAATGTTCATTGTAGAAAACATGAATAATAGAGAAAACTCTAACGTTTTCTCACTATGAGATAACTAAGCTTAACGTTTGAGTCTTCCAGCTGAATTCTCCCCTGCTATATAATTATATATCATGAGGTCTAGATTAAACGATGCAACCCCCATTCCACTTCTTGTAGAAGTCCAAAGCGCTCCGCCACATTTCCATAGTCACTTCTTAGCCCCAGCGTCCACCTCCACAAATGCATTCCCTGCTCTTTACCATATCTAGTCCCCCCACAAACATAATCAGGTATGTGTGCACGCACAGACACACCCCACCCCACCCATACAAAATACCTGTGCCTGTGGTAAGCTGAAGATGGGGAGCAGTCACGCCTACATTGCGGTGAGCATTTTCAAACAGGACATGAGTTGGTCCTTTCTCACCACGTTTTTGGCCATCCCTTCTGCCAGAGAACCCCCAGCAGCCACCGCTGCCCTCGGCCTGGGGATACCTGCCTCTCGCTGGCTCCTGCTCTGACTCCGGCCTGCTGCACAGCACTTGGGCCACTTCCCGCTGTTGCTCAACCTGCTACCACCTCTTCTAGCCTCAGACCTCCCTCCCTCTTCCACGGCTTAAATCGAGTTATTTTCTAAAGCAAGCACAGCTTCCCCCAAAGAGGAATATTACTTTCAGCAGTTAAAGCAATATTTCTACCCCATAACCTTTCTAACACTGTTGTATGGCTTTGTAGTCTTCTTAAAATAGTTATCTGTGAGCGTTTCACCATGTCAATGAAAATCACCCCCCAAAGGTACAGATCACTTAATATTTCATCACAGGATGGGCAAGTGTTCCAGTGGAAGGACTGGTTAGGGACATGAAGGGCCTGAGGGGGGCATGCCTTGGTAGGCACAGAATGACTCAGATCAGTTACTGGGAATGCACTGTTCTAGTCTCCCTGCGGGAGGACAGCACATTATAAAGAGTGATGCCGGGAACACCATGGGCTGCTCCTTAATTTAGCTTAGGCTCAGTTCCATTAAGGACTGGGGCAAAAACCTAGCTTTTGCTGAGAAACTAGAACATTCTCCATGAGTATTGCATTAAGGATAAACATCAGTAATACTGTGATTGAAGTAAAATGTGGGTACAATAACAAAGCCAACATATTTGGATGATAGTGCATCAATTATCCTTGCTTATGTACAACATAGTGTACACAGTTGGAAATAGACACAATTAAATAGAACTTTGGAAAAGGGCCTACCCAGATTTCTATAGATTCTGAAGATTAGAAACCTCATATTAGTGGGTCCCTCCTGAATATTTATTTATATAATAGTGCCTACAGGAGTATTTCACTCAAGTCTTTATGAAGGTAATATAAAGACTGGATTGGAACATCTGGGTCCTTGCAAGAAATTAGACCTGTATGAAGTTGACAGTATAAACAATTCATGAAAGTGTCTCCTGGTTACCCATGTGCCTTTTTCATTAAGACTCCATGGGCACCCTCCCCAGCATGGGTAAGCCTTGTGGAATTTGATCTTTCCTTGTTCTGTCTCATTCTGTTCTCCCTATACACATACAGCATTGGCACTGTGGGTCTGCATTTGCATCAAAACCCTGTTAAAATCACAGATATTCCAGAAGTGTTTGCTTTTGTTCTTGGCTTTAGTTGTATTCTTCAGATAGTTTCTATGAAAAGGTCAAAAAAAAAGGAAACATAAAAATTCCTCTTGGTCTAAAACATGCTTCATTTGCCAACACTAAACCCAAATCTCAGAACTTCGTCAAAAAATGAGAGTCACAGAACTTTTTATACCCAGAGAGGTTTAAACAGAAAGTGTGTTTCAGCAGACATCATGAAATACTCTGATTCATTAATGACTATAAGACTGTACAATCCTTTCCCTGAGCTGAACTGTCTATGTCTCTGCTAATATGGACAATCTCTTTCTTCTTTGCACTGAGGCAATGTGCGGAGTGTTCAGAACCCTCTTTTCAGATTAAAATCAATTCCTATTTCTAACCAGTTCCTATTTCTACCAGAACTATTTCAATAGTTCTTCCATTGAACTCTGCATTGATTCTTTATAACTCCATTCAACATCCACATACAAACTGACACCCATGGGACCTCTAGGTCCAACCTAGTTAAAACTTGCAATTTTTAAATTATGTGCCAGGGCAGAGCAAATGGGAGTATCCCATGAGAAAGGACCAAAGTGGCATGTTTATAAATACAAGAGAAGCTAGTGTCCTACTTATTGCTGCTGTGTAATAAACCGTCCCAAAACATAGTAGCCTAAAATCACTAAGTTCTAGTGGTTTTGCTTCATCTAGCAGGTTATGTAGAATTGAAGTACAGTCAGATTCGGCTTGACAATTCTCCTGTCTGTGGCATCCACTGAATTTACCAACTGGTGTTCCCACGGCAGATGGGACCATTTGGGGGTTCCAAGTCAGGACCACTCACAAGCTGGCACCTTGGCACTGGTGGATAGCAGCCAGGGTTCAACTGAGACTCTTTATGGAGTCCTGCCTGTAGCCTCTCAAGCGTGGTGAGTTCTTATGGGTAGCTGGACTTCCTGTGTTGCAGCTCAGTGCCCACCAGTATTCTGAGAGAACCAGATAAGATCTGCATTGTCTTTTCACATTTAATCTTGAACATCACACATATCACTTAGGTCACATTTTATCTCTTTTCTAGGAAGCCAAAGGCCAGTGCCACTTCATGGGAGGGCATTCTGTACCCTTTTGATGCAGGGAGAGTCATGCTGTGGAAGGGGACATGCACCTTGGTGCAGTGCTCTTCGGAACATATTACCTGCCACGCTGTGCTGACCTTGGCGAGAGCAAAGTTAGATGATGTTTGCCCTCCTTCCTGCAGTCTCATGTCTTTCCTCCGTTCTGTTGCCCTTTCCCTCAATTTGACCTACCCCAGGATTCCACTGTGTTCTCTTGACATTTCCTGGTGCTTTCTTCCTTACTGAATTTACCTATTTAGTGTCCCATTTCCTCCTGACCCAATTAAATGACTGGAGGCAGCACTTTGAAATGAAAAGAGCAATGAACTGAGAAGTCACATCCCAGCGCTCCCACTCATGAACTGGGTGAGCGGAGCCAACTCGCAACTATTGCAGTTTTCTTATTTACACAATACTGGAAAATGGGTTTGGGAGATAAGAAAAACAGTCTCCAGCATCAGTTACATTCATTCCTAAATTTAGTCTGAGTTAAGGAGAGGCGGGGTGGCAGCAGCACATGACTGTTGAACCCCAACAAAAACGTTGTCTCAGCATCTGTCTTAGGCAATTCTGCATCACCGCAGTAGAGAGAAGTCTGAATGTTCATTGGCAGGCACGAGGAGATACCAAGTCAGCAACGGTCTGAAGAATGCCATTCGGTGCCTGACGATGGCCCATTGCCAATACACAGCCTCAGCAGTGTAGTCTGAGCTCCTTCAGTAACGTGACAGTTCTCTGCGGGTTAGGCGTTGCTGGAGTTAGGGTTCATTTGAACTCATTTTCATTACTTAAGGCCAAGGAAGAAGCTATATGAGGATGAGGGACCTAATGTGAGGACTGCAAGGGACACATCTGGCTGCTAGAAGTGGACTCTCACACAGAGGACCTGACACGTTGCCCTTGAAGTCATGCACCATGAGAAAAACCACGTTGTGTGCAGATGTCAGAGGAAAAACTCCCCAGAAATAGTGTTTTCCTCCCCTATCCCATCCAGGAGTAGTAGAAAACAAAGCTTGTGTCTTGTGGATGGTATGTGGAGACCTACTTCATTTCTTCATCTGTGTTGACACTGGGAACTGCAGTGTGCACGGGAATCAAGGGTTTGACCATGAGGCCTCTGCCACCAGCTCCTCTACTCATATCTCCTCATTTAAGCAGCAAGTCACATTAGTGGGGGTGAACAGCCCCAATCTCCAACCTTCTGACAGGACTGACTGGCATCCTGAGTTTAATTCTAAGAAGAAACCTCTAGAGAATCAACAGTATATGCTGACATTAAGGCACTTTCTCGGGCATCTCTGTGTAGACCTAGCTTCAGCTGGATAAAACAGGGCAAGGAAAACCAAATCTAAGAAACTATCCAGTGTCTTCCAATCTCCCATCTTAATTTTACTACTACCTAGGAGGAGCATCCACCTCATTTCCACAACACAGAACATGAGGCAGATGTATAGCCTCTACAAGGATCAGGTGAGGAGGTGGTGATGGGTACAGTGAGGAGACCCTTCAATTTAGCTTCACTAGGCTGTCTTAAACAACCCAGAGGGTCTTGCTTGTGAACTTCTCTCATTGGTACAGCTGCAGTGCAAACACAGATGCTCCAGGCAGGCCCTGGTCTTTCTGCTATTTCAAGTTACGGTCATTTCTCTTGAAAAAAATCACCTCGGCACCCCTCTATCCCAGTCAGGTACTTCTTCCCAGATTTGCAAGTAATGACATAGTTTAGCTCAGGAGAACCTCTCAGTGCAAATCTCTGTGCTCCAAGATTTTTGCAAAATCTCTGAAATAATATTTTGTTCTTGTTTGTTTTTCTAGTAATTTCAGGAGTTATTGATCTGTGAAAGGATGATGGACTTAAAAGAATAAAATAAATTTTAAAGAATACTTTAAAATCTCTTTTTATTACCTTTTTGTTTACAAGTAATGCATGCTTATAATGAAAGATTTAGAAAATACATACAGCATATGGGAAAGAATTACAGGACTATATAGCTCCATCACCACAGCAGATAGCACTATTAACACTGTCTCTTTTTTTCAATAGGATCAGCCTGTACTCTTTGGAAACATGACTTTTTTCACTCAATCTCATTTGAGGAGGAGCATTTTTTGGCAACAGCTAAGCGCGTGTAGCGGCAGGAAAGGTGGCACACTGGGCAGGTTCTGGATGGCTCTAGAAGACGGGGATAAAGAAAGGTGTCTTGGAGCCCTCGATGGCTTTTTATGCTTTTATTGATCTCTACATCAGAGGTGGCATCAGGTACATGGCAGGCAGGGGTGCCAGGGGGCGCATCTCACCCTCTCGGCTGCTTTGCTACTGCTTCTCTCTCCCGCTGCTCTCACTGCTGCTCATTGGTGCTCTCGCTGTTGGTCGGTACTGTCGGTCCTGTTTCTCATGACGCCACCCATTTAAGCCCGTGTCCAACTCAGGTGCGCCCACTTGCGCATGCCCACCCTGGAATGCTCGTAGCACCGTAGGTGTCCATCATCACACCAGTGGTGGGAGGGTGGAAAGACCTGAGAGTTCTCTGACCCTATAACATGTCCTACTCTCTACCCTGAGTCAGAATGCTATCTTTGGAGGCACTTTTTTTTTTTTTACATACTTTTTGAATAACAGTGAATCCAAAAGAAAACAACCAACAATGTGATCACTGTTTTAAGTAAAAAGTGGATCATGTATTTCATTAAGAAAAGTGTTACACTGGGCCCTCCCTGGTGGCGCAGTGGGTTAAGCAGCGCACTATAAAGCAAACCGCAGCCACCGCAGTCACTGCAGCAAGAGTTCGATCCCTGCCTCCGGCCAGGGAGGGGACCCACATGGTGCAGCAGACCTCTCCTGACTCGCCCGCTGCTCCCCTCAGCAGTTTTCCGTTAATCAGCCTGTTTTGTATCCCGCTCTGTCTCTGGTGAATCTCCTCACCCCCTACTCCTCTGGCCTGTACCCCAGTTTTTGTTTGCATAAATAAATAAATCTTTTAAAAAAAAAAGTGTTACAAAACACAACCTTTAAATGATTTGTACATGGACATTTTTATTTTCATATTCTTTGCATTTGACAATTCTGATTGGCCAGTTTGTAAGTAAAGGTAATCAGTCATAGCTTCTATAATAATCCCCACATCCCAGAGATTAAACACAATGAAAATGTATTTCTTGCTCATGTGATGTTTGATAATTGAGGCAACTTCCCTCCTTGGCTGCACTCTATGCAGTGATTCAGGGACATGTATTCTTTCCACTTAGCAGTTAAACCATCTGAAATGTGTGGCCCTGGATGGAGATGAGTAAAGAGAGTGGGAAATCACCCCCACAATGCTCAACCTGGCAGTGGCCTACAGTCACTTCTTCCCAGATATATTGTCCAGAATGCTGTCACATGGTCTGAACCCAGCTGTGAGGGGGTCTGAGAAATGTAGTCTTCCTTTGTGCCTTGAAAAAAGAAATCAGTTGGTAAACACTTAACAACTGACAGAACCACTTACAAATGAGCTGTAATGTACCTTAACACCTTTTGTTTTTTTCAGCCTTTTAAAGAGGTAGTTATTATACACCCAGTTGGATTCCCCAATCTAGAGCTGATGACACAAATAGCCAGAACCTGGTGTATGGAAACAGCGCTGTCTCTGCCTCTCTCATCACCAGCAGCATAGTTGATTTGGTTATGTTAATAAGAGTATTAGAAGCAGCGTAGCTCTGTGTCAGACTCTGCTGTGTGCTTTACTTTCATGCATTATCTCAGTTGATCTTCATAAAATTAGATGAGCATCATTAATTATTCTCATTTTACAGCTGAGGAAATGAAACTTGAGTGAAGTAATTTGCTCAAAGTCAAACGACGACAAAGCCCTGGGGCTGGGACTGCCGTTCAGGCTCTGCCGTTCAGGGGCACACTGTCAAAAGCTTTGTGAATGTCTCCTACAAAGTCAAATCATCGAATGGCCAGAAGGTTTGTGGTCACGTATGCACTAACTAACCTTCCTAAACATGTGACCATAACTGAGTCTCCATAAAGAACACTGAATGTTAAAGTGACTAAAAGCTATTATTACAAAATGACTAATAATGCAGCAAAGAGCCAAAAAGCGTTTCTCGCTCAAGTCATTAATCAGTGGATATGCTGTAAAGACGAGTTTCCATATGCATATTGCTAGTCATTTATTCAAATCAAGTAAATATTGCCCACAGTGTTCACCGAGAAAATATAGGGTGATTTATTAAGGAGCTGAGCAGATCACATCCTTGGAGAAATCACAATAAAGGAGTCTTTCAATAGCGTGTACAAGGCATCAGGCAGGCTCTTTGGGCTGGGCTCACTCATCTTTGGGCCTCATCATGTTCTAAGTATGACATCATGTTCCCATGTCTCAAGGGCCAGTTCTCAGGCAGGGGGAGGGCAGCATGGTGACAAAGAACCTGACACATTGAGTGGTGTCCTCTCTTTCTGGTTCATCAGATACTTGGCAGAATCCAGAACATCAAAACCTAGGAGGGTTTGGTGTGACTGTGTCAGCATCTCTAGCAGGGTGTGCTGGTGCTGCTGGGTCCCCTAGCTGTGACTGTGACCCCAGGGAGAGGGGGAAAGAGGAAGGACAGTCCAGGACTTTCAGCCAGCGATCTTTTGCCACTTAGAAGGAAAGGCTCAAAGCAACCTCAAACATGAGATGACTGGAAAATTATAGATAAATGATCCACCCTATCATGAGTCAGGCTATAATAAAGCTGCAGGTCAGAGGAATAGGTGGGTGCCAAGTTAGGATGCATTTCCATCAGGTTATGTCTACCCAAAGGCAAAACAGCAAATTCAGGTAATGTTTATAAGCACACCCTTTAAGTTCGAGTAAACAACTGAATTTTTTCCTTTCATGTTAGCTGATGCAACATCCTAGGAATTTCTTCCCTATTTCTCTGCCCCAACCCCATCACCGACCTGTTTCTTCCTCTGTGTTTTCTCTCAGGAAATGATACACGGTCGACCGAGGGCTTTCTGTCCCAAATCTGGTGCCATCTGCTTTCCTTCCTTCCAGCCCACAACCAACCACCAGGTCATATCCGCTTTCTCCCCTAAAGGCCACCTGCCCTGCCTGTTCCCCTCCGCCTCCATTACTTCACCAATGGGACTGTTCTCGTACGCTTTGCAGGGTGCGTTTGCCTGGCTGTAACCCCTCTCCTCAAAGAAACCACAAGAAGCCCAGCCTTGCTGCGTTTGGTTCCCAGGGCTCTTAGAGTCAGGTCTTAGTAGGGACCACAAACCCTACCTCTGCCTCGCTCTTCCACCTCATCCGTCTCTGTTCCCTCACCCCCACCAAGAGGGACGTAGTGGAAAGCAGACTCCTTCCCAGGGAGACGCAGCAGCTGGGCAAGGAGATGTCCCCAGGCTGTCCTTGTCCTGTGTACACAGAGTCCCCAGGCCCGGGGCAGACAGCCTAACACTTTATCCCCTGGGAAAGATGTTAGCTTTTAGCAAATGAACAGACCTTAAAGTTCCCTTCAGGGGCACAGGTACTATTTAAAGCTCCGCGCCAGCTGAATGTTAATGCACCACAACAGCAGGAACAGTAATAGTAAGCTGCGTGCGTGAGATAGGCCCCCAATTAATCAAACTCTGCCCACCCTGTCCAAAGTCGCTGCATTTCCTCTCCCTTAGTTCAGTGCCACGTGAAAGCCTCTGTCCCTGCTATGAACAGAAGCCTAAAGGCTTACAGACTTGGAGGGTGAGAAGGCATCCTAGGGCCATGGAAGCCGAAGCCTGTGCCGTGTCCGTCCATGATTCTCTCCTAAGAATCATCCGAAACGTCACCACACATACCCCATTTGATTATTTCCACGGAGCTGGGCTCTCAGAGCTCCCACTGCTGCTCTGAAACCCATCACTGTGTCAGCTAAGGCTACACTTCCCCCGCTGCTCCCAGGTAGACCAAGCACAGCAGGGACCCAGAGGAATGCCTGGCCCCAGTAGACCTGCAACTCCTTAACTTGAGGACCCCAAAAGCTTGCGGGGCTTTCTCAGACACACGGCAGTCTACGATGTTCCCACCCATGCCCTTTCCCGCCTCCTCCTTCACTGGGGATCCACTCCTGTAACTAAGACTGATTGTTCCCCCCACTTCCCCAGCCCCACTCTCCTCACAGGCTTTTCCCTAATAAATCTCTCATGCATACCATCCCATCTAAGTGCCTGCTTCCCAGAGGGCCTGGACTAAGACTACTATTATCCACCTCATAACTAGTTGAAGGAATGATGGTCCCTCATGGAATTTCCAGCCTATTCAGTTAGAGCCTTCAGGCTGAATCCAGCTGAATCCAGGTTGCTTTGTGTATGGAGTTAGCAATGGGTCTCCTTTTGCTGTCTCTGTGTTCATCGACTAATTTGCACTAAGACTTAAGAGATTTCTAGGATTAGAACTGAAATAGTATCTGACTGGGAGTTAGGCACAAGCAGGCATGAGTAGCAAACTGAACTAAAGGAGTAAATGTCAGTAAGGTTAGCAAATGCCTGGAGACCACTGGCTGTCATTTGAAGCTGCCCCTTCTAAGCCCACTATCAGTGTTTGTCTGCCTTTCCTTTCCCGCCTGACCCCCGGCCCCTCAGGTAACCATCATTTTGTTGTCAGAGTCTTATTATCTGACTGTGAGCGCAGAGCTTCTACCAACATTGACAGTGAATGAAAACAACTGTGTCCTCCAGATCCAAGGAGAACACAAAGTCATTGAGGTATGCATGATGGCATCCAGATAGGCCTCTCCAGTCAGTGTTGGCCAAGCTTTTTCCCACCCAGTTTGCATGCTAAAGTCACAGTAGACGGACAGCCTGTCATCACACTTCTGAAATGCCTATCTGAAGTTAAAGCATTTGCATTTACATAAAACTGTAAGTTGTATATGTAGTATAGCTAACAGACCTAAATACTATGGGAAACTGATTATTTGGAGTTAGTATCACAATGCATTTTTTTTTATTATTTTGGGGGAATATTATATTTAGTCAAACACATATAAATGAGTTTATAGAAGAAAGTCTCCCTTTCAGCATCCCTCCTTGAAAGAAGCTATTGCTGGCAGTTCCTTCCAGAGATTCCATATGACTTCAATAATGCTTGGACCAGTAATCATTCTTAGGGAGACACACCTCTATTCCAATGGATATTTTGTCCACCTACATAAATTTGTGTATGTGGAAACACATACCTACACACAGGTTAATCTGACACATTACAAGAAAAACATTACAGTGGACTTACCCCTCTCTATAAATAGAAAAACATCTTAAAGTTTATGGAATTCAAACACTTAAGCAAGTTATGCTTGAATATTGATGACTGAAAGGGGTTTTTTGACGCTCATTTTTATGAAGTAGAGTTGTCTATAGAAATAAATGTGCTTTCATGACTTGGAGTGTGTGTGTGTGTGTGTGTGTGTGTGTGTGTGTGTGATGTGAGAGAGAATCCACACAAACTAACAATACCTTTTAAACCATTTTTCTCCTGGTCCATTACTCGGCAGAGGTAATTTGAGTAGGCATTGATGATGATAAACACCACCATTTAGAAGATGTTAAACCAAGCTTATCAGAGCTCACATAGAGAAACAAATTAGGCAAACTGAAGTAATTTGAGCTAATGAAGTTTGATTCCAAACATCCAGATCAATTAAGTTCAAGTACTTGCTTGGGTTCCTGCTCTGTAAGGCATCACGGAACTGAGGCCTAGAGGACGGGGCTGTATGGCTGATGCCTGTGGGTGCCAGGAAGGACCATTCCATGCTTTGTGGGTGTATCACACCAGCCTGCTGTTTGAGGCTCACATCATATTGAAATGAAGGGAAAGTCACCAGTGCACCCACATAGACTCTGCTTATGAAAGTCCTAGGGCTTTCAGTGTTCCAAAGACTAGGAGTCATGACAACATGGCCCCTCTCCTGACTGCCCAGTATGATACAAACCTACCTGAGGAGAGTGGCTTCCCTGCAAGGGTGGGGAGCCCAGGACATTGCAAGATCAGGAGATGCCAGTTCTGGTTCTACCCTAACTAGCTGTGCTTCTCACCTCTGAGCCTTGGTTTCCCAATGACAAAACAGGACTGGGTAATTTCCTACAGCCCTTTAAACGCTCAGATTTTCCATATCAAGCCTCCTCTTCCTCCCTGTTCACAGGAAGCTTGTAAGTATGAGTGTGTGTGCACACACATGCACATGTACGCACGTTGCATGTACCCTCTCAGTTACATGTGTGAGTGAAAGACTGAGGGTCAGACGGAAGAGCCAGGAAGCACTTCCCGCTTGACCTTCTCCTGGATGAAGAAGAACTTCCTTAAAGGCTTTAGCCCCATGTGATACTGTTCTGAAACCTCTTAGCTGTCAGTGTCTTGAGTTCTAATAATTCATGAGTGACTTTTCCTCTGTTGAAGGGGCAGCTAGCAAGGGTGTTGTTGAGATGACCATGGAACAGCAAATTCTCATCTATCTTGTTGGATGTGCTATACTCGATAGGCAACTCATTCACATTTAACTGGAAACCTCAGAAGACGATGTCCTAGTCAAACGCATGACTGTCTTGGTGGTAATTCCAGACCTCAGAGACAGGACTGGAGAAAGATGTGGTCATGCTCCTCCACTTTCCCCTCACGGTAAAGCTGGCTCATGTAAAGGTCAGTCTCCTTTGGGGCCCTTGCACACACATCATGTACAGATTCATCACTTTAAAAACCTCTAGAAAGTTCCTTATGATAATTGCTCTCTCCATCCCAGAATGCTCAAATGAACATTCTCTTTTCAAACAGCCCATAATTATCAAATCACTTGATTTTTATTGCAAAGAAAGAACAATTGCACCGGAATCCAGTGACCATGCTTTTTGAGTAACTCAAAGGGAATTTCATAATTCAGAATTAATTAGGCATTGAGAGAGAACAGGAGGCATATTTTAGTGTATTAATTCATGCCAAGTTCAAACTCATTCCATCTCTGTTGCCCAGTGTGAATAATTATGCCATTAATCCTAGGCAGGAGGAAAGCTATTGTGACTGCAACACATTTCTAAGCAAATAAAGAAAAATGTCAATTCTCTCCGTCAACATACTCTGAATGGGGCAACATAATAATAATACTTTTATTTATTTATAGGGCATAAATTCCCAGATCTCAGTGAACTATAGGATAAGCAAAATGTTAGTTAAAGAGAAAAAAAGTGTATTTTTCCTGCTAATTCTGATATAAAACATAAGACAAGGGAAATGTCTATCAAGAGAAGCTGAAATTTTAGGAAAAGCTTAGAAATTAGGATTAAAAGGGAGGAAGGATGATGTGGATTTATCACTTCCCGCCACCCTTCTATGACACAGTTCCCACTAATTCAGAGGTGTAGCAGTTTTGGGAAGAAAAGTTTCATACACATTGATCAGCCTCTGGATCAATCATCATTTGCTGTCAAGGTCAGCTGGCCTCTTTGGCACTCTGGATGCCCTTCTAGCCCGTGAATGGTTTACTGAGCATAGCAGTATTGAGGGTCTGTGTGGTTTCCTATCCAGACCCTCTTAGAATAGTCAGCAGACTTTTCAAGTCTCACACATTGAAAAGGAGACTGGGATTAGGCAATGGGCTGACCCAGTGGGAGGGCAGTTCCCTTTCCTCTGAGATCAGTAGGTCCAGCCTGGCTTTCCCCTCGCCCTCTGCAGAGCGATGGTGCTACTGGGGTATGCACGTAGCCCTGCCCGTTCCTACCAGCCAGAGCAAAGGGGAGACCCTCCAGCCACAAAGAGAGGAGTTGGAGATAGGACAAGACCTTCTCTGCAGCAACCCCTAAAACCTAGCCCAGTGTCCAGGACATAAGAGGAGCTCTCTTGTGTTGCATGGAAAAAAAGAAAGTGCTCCAAGTCAACTTCTCATTCTTTTTTCATTTAATTTGGTGAAAGGAAACTGTTTCTCCACCAAATGAGGGCATTTGCTATACCAAAATCCTCCAGGTCTCACCTGTGAGCAGCCACTGTGTGCTTAAAGCTGAGAATTCAGCAAGGAACAAAACAGGTTCTAGCCATGAAGCTTGACCTTACTCAGGCCCGGGCAGACAATAAGTGCACATGCACAGAGATGTCATTTGCCATGCGATGGTAAATGCTAACAAAGGGAAATAAATCAGAGTAAGGGGTTAAAGAGTCCGGAGGCAGCGCTGTTTGTCAGGGTGGATATCACATTGACTAGAGGCCCAAAGGAAGAAAGAAGAAATGCAAAAGAGAAAAGAGCAGGGGAAAAGTGCTAAGGACCAACAGGGGCCAGTGCAGCAGGAGAGGAGAGATGGGGAGAGCGGGAGAGGGGAGGGGAGGTCAGCGCTTAGGATGCAGGAAGGACTTCTGAGGTTGATGTTAGTGAGATGGGAAATCACTGGAGAGCTTGAACAGAGGCAAGACATGATCTGACTTGGACTTTTACAAGCCCCTCTGATTGCTGACTTGAAGCTGGCGGCGTGGCAATGGAGGCCGGTGGCGGATGGAGAAGAAGGCGGCAGACTGCTTAGAACTGCGCTGCTGTCATCAGGGTAAGATAATAGTAGCTCAGCTTAGAAACCAGTCCGAACTAAAAGTGCTTGCATTTGAAAGAATTACAGGTGAACTGGAAGTCAGCATAGGGAAGAGCGGGCTCAGGAATGATTCCTAGCCTCCCAGGCGGTGCAGCTCAGTGGATGAAGGTGCCAAAGGGGGAAGAGTAGAGGGAGGAGCAGGTTTGCGAGGGAGGTGAGTCCTAAGTGCTGTTTCACACATAGTATGCGTGCTGCATCCACTAGACAAACATGGAGTTTGAGGCGGGTCACCTGGAGCACAGCGGAAAGGCCAGGGCTAGAAATAGCTCTCTATTTGGGAGCTGAAATAGGATAAAATACATGCACCACGTGGGGATGTCTGAAGGACTGTGTGGACATACAGAATGCCTAGATGCTCCCTCTCTGCTGCTGTATCAAACCTACTTGTTAATGTTAGTAACTCAAAGTCTCTTCCCATGGTCTGTTCTTCCATTCAGTATATTAGATAAGCTGTGTACATTTTGAAACCAGTAAGATGATTATTGTTTCAGAGCAAAATGCCTCTTACTCATAGTAGTTTTTCTGAATTGCTCCCTCATGTGGAAGGAAAAAATTGACTCAAAACCTTCTGGACTAGAAATAAAACAAAATTCTGTCTTGGCATGAGAGGGCGCAATGCAGAAGTCAGTGTGTGCAGAAACTAAAAAGGCAGAGAGGGGAGAGTTCCCAGGCCCCCTGCTTACCCTCTCTTCTGCCTTCATTGATAAACCCGGGCTCCTGAGGCCAGGAATCAAGCCCAAATGAGAACGAATATATAGAACAACTGGTCTGTGTGCTTAAAAATTGTCAAGGTCATGAAATGAAAAAGAAAGACTAAGAAACTGTTCCAGATTAAAGGAAGCTAAAGAGAGACAAGACTAGTGTAATGCATGATCTTGGATTTTCTTTTACTCTAAAAGACATTATTGAACAGTCAGAGAAAATGAATAAATTCTGTGGATCATATGATAGCATTACAGCAATATTAATTTCTAATTTTAATAATGTATTGTATTTTTTAAAAATAATCCCTTGCTTTGGAATAAACACACTAAAGAGTTGAAGTGTGAAACAGTAGACTACCTGCAATTCACTCTTAAATGGGAGAAACAAATATAGTAAAATATTGACATTTGGAATCTTAGTAAAGGATATCCAGTATTATTTTACAACTTTTTTTACAACCCTGAAATTATGTCAAAATGAGATATTTCTTTTTTAAAAACAGTCCCTTCCTTTTCCTCACTCCACAAAGGTAATCCATCAGCAAGTCCCTATAGTGGTAATTCTTAAATCTCTCAACAATCTTGCTATCTCTCTTCATTCCCCTTGTTGCTATCCTGATATTACCCACCACTCCTGCATGGACTGTAACAACTAATAAAAAAATAGCTAATCCATTAAGAATGCAATCTTACAGACTTGACTTCTCCTGCATCCCTGTTGTTCAGCTTACCCCAGGTCCTAACCTATTAATAAAATAAGAAAAGGAAGTAAGTGTTATAAGGAAAAGAAACTGAAATAGTCACCTTTCCTTGACAAGGGGGCCTCTATCTAGGTGACCAGGAGGCCTATAAACTACTATGTCTAGTTGGACTCAATAAATCAATATACAAAATCAACTCCTATATAACAACAGCCAATTAGAATATGCATCTTTAAACGATACATATACATACAATAGCAATACAGCTATGTGGCTCCTAGGAGCAAATCTAATAAAGATACATAAAACATGTGCAGATCAAAATAATGAAAGTTTACGAAGACCTCAAAAAAGATAATAAACTCAAAAGAGATACAATTGTGATGAGTGGTGTGGCATACCCACACATTACCTACAGGGAATCTATTCACCACCTTCTCTTTTGCTAACAAAACCCAAAATTTGGAGAGAGGTGAATGGCAGTGTGTATGCTAAATTTTCTTGCAGATGGACATAATTTTTGATAACGTTATGGCCCAAAAGAGGGAAACATGTCTAGCAAAGTTTCTTTTTTGTCATTTTTATTTCCTGGGAGAAACCTTCAGCCTCTATTCTTTTTTCCTAACAACTCAGATATGATCCCTGGGATAGCTACAGCCACCTTGTGACAAGGAGGCAGCAAGTGTAAGGATGAAAAATCAATATGTGCAGATAGAAGAGTCAAAAACACTCATGAAAAACATTTGCAGTTGCCGCGGCAGCCCAGAGCGGCTCGCCTCCACTCTTGTTGTGTGGGAGACACTCTTCCCGTCTGCACTACTGCAGATCAGGCCCCTCTTACTTGACTACCAAATAGGTGTCATAGGTTGGAACTTTGCCAGTGTTTTAAAGGTGGCCTTCTCAAATTAATTCATAAATCCAAGCAGATAATTATGGTGGTCTCGATATGGCTAAAAATTACTACTGCTCTTTGGGGAGCTATGTGAGGTGTCAAACAGGAAGCTATCACATCCTGTTCTGGGCTCTCAGGTTTTTTTCTGTGGCCAACCTAGACATCCAAAGGCTGTTTGTTTTGCTCCCTCCATTTATCTACCTCCTTCTACCCGGACACCCCCTAAGCTCCCTTAGCATGTATTTATCCTCAGCAGGGGCCTCGGATTCCCCTTCCTCTTTCCCTTCCCTTTCCCACACTCACTTTCACCTAGGGAGCATAAACTCTTCCCACCTACAGTGCTGTAAATCAGATTTTGCTCTCTTGAACCCAAAGTGTTGGGATTTAATATTTAATTTATAATTAATTTGGCAAAGAGCAGGTGGCTGAATGGGCTTCATTAAAGCTGATTCAAATTCAGGGGTCAGAATCTAGACTGGGTACACTTATGGTGGGGAGTGTTAGGAATGGGTGTGGGGGAAAATTGGCTTCCCTCGCTCACTTCAAAATGAAAAACGAGACTGACTTTTTTCAGAAATAATTTACAAGTTCTGGTCACTTTTAGGGGCTTCTGATAAGTGATTCAGCTGCCACCTGCTCTTCCACCCACTCCTGTGATCACACACACCACACCCTGGGGACTGAGCTTTGTCTTCATTTCCAAACACAGAACTTTCAAGTTCCAGGTACGTCACTCACATGCTCACCTTTCCCCTGCCACCACATTCCCCAGAAGGAAAAGTCACACATGCTTACTGGAAAAGTCCCTTTGCCAGTCCTTCTCTGGCACTGACCTTCCCCCGCCCCTCCCCAGCACAGCCTGCAAAGCTACTCGGAAACTTGTCAGCACACTCTGGTGGTGGGGGCAAGGGGGCGGGGGAGGAAGGGGGGTGGGGGAAGGAAGGGGGCAGTGGTCATCACTGAGCCGTGGCCTCTCCAGTCAACAAGACCAAAAGAATGCTGTTGTCCCTGAAGTTCTAAAAGCACCCAAACGTCACTGTGCCATGTGCCTCAGTAGCCAACATCTCTTCCTTTTTTCCTTGTAATTGACTGGCTTGCCAGCAGCAGAGCAATTCTGCTTGTACCTCCAAGTCCCTCAGAAGTTTCAAGAAAAAGAACGCTTTCACTTTTTGTCCATGACTTGTCTCTTCCACAGACCAAGCTGGGACAGAGACTGTGTGCCGTCTCCCTGTCCTCTGTCCCCTTGCATTGTCCCACCCCTTGCCTTATGGCTGATGTTCCACTTTGAAATGCTCAATGAAAGGGATAGGTTGGTCTCTCTCATTTCTGGAGAAGTAAAACACATTGCTGGTTGGGTCCCAATGTATAACATCATTTAACTTCTA
The DNA here is from genome assembly GCA_019455555.1 of Galemys pyrenaicus. Lineage (NCBI taxonomy): Eukaryota > Metazoa > Chordata > Mammalia > Eulipotyphla > Talpidae > Galemys > Galemys pyrenaicus. The sequence goes on from JAGFMF010012000.1 coordinate 7,207,937, forward strand.
GCCTCAGTTGTGTGGAATTCGAGTCTAATACCTCACTCCTCAGCTGCTTCCACTTTCATTTCTCCTCTCAGTTGTCTCTTTAAAGCCCTGCCACAGCTTCGAAGAGGTTCTCTCCAGCCTCTGCACATTGTCTTCAACAGTTAGAGGAGCATTAATCAAGCACCATCATTCTCACCCTACCCAGCTTGGTAAAATCAAGAAACTCATGGATGAGGGTAAATTGTAGGTATAAGGATGTATATAACAAATGTGTTAATAAAATAGTGAAAAATGAAAGTAATTTGTGCCAAAATAAATAATTGCTTGGGAAAGTAATAGTAGATCCAGCCAGGATTGACATGGAAAGGTGATTTTCAAATTGTAAAAGAACAGCCTGCTTCAACACAAACCAGGGCTTATTAAAAATCTAGACCTGGGGACACGCACCCAGATTCCTACATCAATATTCCTGGGAGTAGGTCTAGGAATCTTTAACAGGATACTCCAGTGATAGTTTACACACATTGTAGTTTAAAAACTTACTACCATGCTGTGGTGCCAGCAAGGCACAGAGCAGTTTCTCAATGATTCCGGCAGACGGGTCAAGGAGGAGTCCTGGAGCCCTAGGTGGCTTTTTCTGGCTTTTATTACTCTTTATATCATTATTGACCTGGTACACAGCAGGTGGCGAGACCAGGGGGGCCAGGAGGCTGGCAGGCCTCCTAGCTCCCGGGCCATCTTCACTCTCTGGCTGCCACTGCTTACTGCCTAGTCTTCTCCTCTTCTGTTCATGCTCTGCTTTCTCTATCTTTCCTCTACTTAGACTCTCTTTCTGCTGGCGTCCTCGTGACACTGCCCTTATATACCCCCACGTCTCAGCCCAGGAGCTCCCACTTGCACATGCCCACACCCTCCTTGAGGTGCCCGCCATCAGGCATGTGTGCAGGACCGCAGGTGTCCGCCATCGACACCAACGGTGGGAGGGCAGAAAAGCCTGATCACTTTTCTCTGATCCTACACATGGAAATCTAGTTTATCATGAGAGAAAATGACCATGATACATTGTTAGAAGAAAATTATAGGTTATAGAAAAGAATTTATACTATAAGCCCATTAAGAATAATGTATCTTGACCGATGATCTAGATAAGACTGTAGGACATAATGCGATTTTATTAACTGTGCTTAGTGGCAGGTTATAGATTTTTGTTTTCCTCTTTTTACTTTTGCATGTTTGCAATTTCTAAATTTCCAAAGTAAGTATATATTTCATGAGTACTTAGCAAAACTGTAGAAGGTATTTTGTTTTTATAGAATTCTATAGGAGTTAAACTATCTAATAATTTTTCTTATTACTTTTACCTTGCATTTTGACAGGCAAATTTGAGGCATTTTGCAAAAATTTGCATCACATAAAAAATTTTTCAAAAGAAGAATTAGAACTAAAGGAAAAATACAGGTATTCATGTGAAACAAAACCAGGATTAAGTTTAGTTTCCTAGAATACAGCGCCATAAGCTTTAGTATTGTTTCCAAAATGAGATGTAATTGGCTCTTTCTAATGTCAGGATAACTGAGTAGCAAAGGCAGTTAGGGAAATGGAGAGAGAAAGATTACTGCAGATTTTAACTTGGACAACTCTCTGGATTATAGCATCCTTACCAAGACAAAGAGTCAGTACAGCCTTGGTTCATTTTTTTTTAAGATTTGATTTATTTACGCATACAAGAGCTGGGGTACAGCCCAGAGGCGAGGGGGGCAGGTGAGTGGATTCACCAGAGACAGAGTGTGGGGCAGAATAGGCAGATCAATTGAAATACACTGCTGAGGGGAGCAGCGGGCGAGACAGGGGAGATCCGCTGTGCCATGTGGGTCACCTCCCTGGCTGGGGATCAAACTCACACTGCAGCTGCTGTAGAAGCTCCACAGTGCATTGCTCAACTCCCTGTGCCACCAGAGAGGCCCCTGATTCATTTCTTTGAAACTCACAACCCAAAAAAAGCAGAAGAAAGCAAAGATTGGAGAGAGAGTTCTCTGTAAAGCAATTGCCAGGCACTGAGCTACATGACTGCCCCACACAGGCTTGCAGCCTGAGATTCAAACTCAGGTCTTGATAAAAAGTCAGGACTTCATACAAAATCAAAAAAAGGACTTAAATAAATATTTTCCCAAAAAGATATACAAATGGTTGAGGGCAGATGGGAGCACGAGGGACTGAGGTGATGGTGCACTGGTGTTATGGTGATGGGGAATGCATGGGGATTAGAATTGATGTCAAACATATGTAAATTTCAAAAAATTAATAAAAAAGAAAAAGAAGATATACAAATGGAAAACAAGCATCTAAAAGTTGTTCAGTGTCATTAGTCATTAAGGAAATTCAAAGCAAAACCACAATCACAATGAGATACCACTTCACACCCCCTGGGATGACTATCAATAGACTCTTTTTTTAAAAGCAATTATGGGAAAGAATGTGGAGAAATTAGAAACTTTGTACTTTGTGATGGCAGTGTGAAACATATAATGTAAATGTAAAACGGCATAGTCACTACTGAATATAGTTTGGTAATTGCTTAACAGAATAGATATCAAATTACCCTATGATTCAGCAATTCTGTGCCTAAAAATGTACCCCCCAAAAAAAAGACTGAAAACAAGCATATAAGAAAAGACTTGTACTCGAATGTTCATACAGCATTATACAAAATAGCCCAAAAGTGGAAACTACATAACTATTCATCTCCTGTTGAATAGATAATGAAAATGATATATCCATACAATGGAATATTACTCAGTCCTAAAAAGAAATGAAGTACTGATGCTACTACATGGATGAACCTTGAAAACACTATAGTGAGTTAAATAAGTCAGACACAAAATGTCACATACTGCACAATTCAGTTTACATTAAACACCTAGAATACAAAAATCCATGGAGACAGAAAGTTCACTAGTGTTTGCCAGGGGCTGAAAGGAGGGGGAAATTGGGAGCAATTCTGTACTGAGTATATTTCCTTCCAAGGTGAGGAAAATGTCTGTGAACCAGAGAGCATGGTGGTTGCATAATAGTGCAAATGTACTAAATGCCATTGAATCATCCACTTTAAAGTGGTTAATGGTTGTATTATTTTATGTGATTTTTGCCTCAATTAAAAATATGTCAAGAATTTTCAGGGTCACTTAGGAGTAGTTTGTAGAATTAAAATCCAAGAACACTGGAGTATTCAAGAAGTATCTGGAGAGGAAGTAGAAATAATCAGTTTAATTTTGGTTTAAACTTTTTTTTAACATTTATTCTTATTTATACATACAAGAACTTGGGTGTAAGTCAGAGGTGCAGGGATGAAAGGATTCACCACAGAAAGAGTAGGGAGCAGCACAGGCAGATCTACTGAAATACACTGCTGAGGGGAGCAGCAGGTAAGTTGGGAAAGGTCTGCTGCGCCATGTGGGTCAGCTCCCTGGCCAGGGAATGAACTTGTGCTGCAGTAGCTGGTGATAGCTTGATAATGCTGAGACTTTAATCTTTTGTGCTACCAGGGTGGCCCAGTCAGTTCAACTTTGGAACTTCCAATTGGATGGAAGCAGGACTAGAAGTCAGTTAGGATGACTAGTAGAGCTGAGAGTACTAACTTAAGGGTCACCAGGCTACAAGTGGAAGTTAAGTGTGGGTTCTCCTCAGAACCCCTTGCTCAAATGAAGTGGCATATAGGTCTCAGTGGGGAAAACATCCCCTCTTTCAGCCTGGATTGTTCTTCCTTGAAAAGTTTCCTCAGGCTTGGACCTTTTATTCATTCATTGTTTTAAGGAAGATGGAATGTAGCATGTAAATGTTTTACCATGCAGGTAAATTATTGCTCTGGTATGACTGAATTTCTTTGATGAGCCAGAATAGTGAAATGTGACCTTTGTTTTGCACCTTAATGAAACAATGATCACAAGTCCTCCTTCACACCTCTCGTCACTGCTGCACTGATGAAGTGTGAAGGGGGTCCTCCTCCCTTTCCCGACATTGGATCCCAGGTGTTTGTGGTGGGCTTGGTAGAGAGCCCACAGATGTGTCATAGAGACCCATGATGCTGTGCTGACAGACTTTCTTCCTATTCCTTGCTGACATTTAAATCGGAACAAATTTCTGGGCACAAATAATACTGAAAATGGCATATTACAAAGCAAATATGATGAACCTTGATGACTGTTTCATCTGGATCCGTCTGGATAAGCGTTGTATAGGTATTTATCATAAGAGAGTCTCCATATTTTACATGTTGAAACATCTATGATAATTTTAACTGAGTCTCTAGCATTATAATGACTCGATTTCACACACGTTTATTAATCATAGGTTTTTATCCCAGGCACAGCTAGGGCTAGGAAGTTTCACACATGATGAGTGCCTGCATGTTTGGTGATAATTCCTATGCCTAATAAACATTCTAAGACTTAGGTTACAATAAATAATGGTGTGGAGTAGAGGGGTGATTGGGTCAGTAAGAAGCCAGGATGAAATTTGGCATGGATAAGTTTTGAAATAGAAGTCATTCCCTGCCGCCAAAGTATAATTCTTCTTCCTTAGCGGCCAGGGCATATTGGAAGGTTTAGTCACATTCCACATTTTCATAGAGACAAGTGGCTTCCCCCACCTCCAAGTGGAACTTCCAGGACAGTGTGTTCCCAGAGCACGTATTCCCAGAGCAGTCGCCTCTGTTGGATGCTGGCACCGAGGCAGGTCCTGCCCGCAAGACACTGCACGTGGACTCCGTCACTGCCTTTGAGGTGGCAGGAGGAAGTGTCTTACTGGGGGCCTGGTGGCCACAGGCCTGCAAAGGCCAGTTCTCCCCTTAAATCACGCTCTAGATTGAAAAGCAAATCAAAGAAGGGAGCAAAAAGACTCACAGTTCTCTGGCTAGTCTTCAGTGAAAGAACAGGTCTCTTGAATGCAGATGAAAGTCATTAATTTGAATTTCCTATATAAAATTGAAGCTTCAGTCCCTCCTCACCGGGGGTATTGTTGTCACCCTAAGGGAAATGAGGCTGAAAAAGCTAAATGTCTAGACTTAATATTATTCCATGTTATGACTCCCACTCTCATTTCTCCTTAAAAATCAAGCTTAGGAAACTCTGATGAGTTTCTTTTTCTTTTTGCTGAGATATAATTGACATATAACACTGTCAGTTTTAGGTCTACCACACCATGATTAGATATGTGAGCATCCATTTGATTTTTCTATATTCCTGTACCCTACAACTTTGCTCTCTTACTACTTTGCAGATCCTACTTGATTGTCCAGGATTTTTTTTTCACCAGAAAGTTTTGCATTTATATAAAGCATATTTGAGACCTCAGAATTACTAATATGCATGTGTAAAGTTTAAAAACTCCAGAATTTGAAGTGTCACATCCCCTATGTAATTTTGACTTAGCCTGCATACATTCGAGCTGGCAGGAACTTAACCTTAATTCACCATTCTCAGAACTGACTTCGCATAGGGTTGTGTCACATGGTTTGAGGTTCATAAATATTGCCCAGACCTGAGGGTCTAGGGAGATCGCTGGTCAACCGTACAGTGGTTACTTATGATACACCTGCTCTCCGCAGTCTGTCTCTTCCCATCTCTACAGCAGTCTCATTATGTGAACCTCCTCCAGAAGGTGTGGTAGAAAGTAAATCCACAGAGTGCTTCCTCAGGGCATCAACAGTCATTCCAGTGGCAGAAAATGCACCTTGGAAACAAGATATTGTGCTGGAGGGAAGAGGAGAGGGGAGGGAGAAGCGCTCTATCCTCTGTTCTCAGGGCCATGCACCGTGAGCAATACTCCTCCAGGTGTGGTGTTCTGGTACCAAGAAGTGTAAGAAAGGAAGGGACAGAAGGCTAAGGAGAAGACACCCTTTGAATACCCCCTCCTAGAAACCTTGCTCAATGACTTTCATTGGCTAGTATGATGTCACATGTAAACCCCTACATGCACAGGAGTCTGGGAAAGTAAGTAGGAGATGAATGTTGGGAAACAGCTAGCTATGTCACCCACAAATAATAAATCTGATCTTTCTATTTTAAAATGAGGCTTACAATATTGTCCACAGCCATGCACCAGGGACTATGTGGGGTTGTTTGGATGCAGTCGCAACACAGCTCATCTCCTAAGGTGGACAAGCATGGACTCGATGAAGCCTGGTATCTCCCAGTTGCATCCTGTGTGTTTTGGACCCTACTAGAACATAGAGTTCTAAGAGATATTTTGATGTGGTTGCTCTGTCACCAGGGAGGAAACACAGCCAACTATACCTGAGATTGTGGACAGGAAGAAATCTGCCTATCCCACCCCACCAAGCCCTTGGGTGGTGGCAGCTGAAGAATTTGTAAAAACAGCCGCAAGCCTGTCATTGTGCTTCTTCACCACAGTCTAAAATATCTGTTGTCTTGTGGTGCTTCCCAGCAGTGATAGGAAACCTGCTGTGGGGCCTGCAGGGAGTTCTTCACTGGTCAGAAGGTGGAGGAGAGACCTCCTTGGCTGCATGCTTGGGCAGTGGGGGCCCCACATGAGAGCAGCAGCAGACTCTTCCTCAGCCTCCAGGGTAGATGGTCCAGGAAGGGCAAGTTTCCATGTCCTCAGACCACACCACCTCAGTGCTTTCTCCTCCATTCCTGCACCTGATGCCTTTCCTTTCCAGCCTTGCCTGACCATGGGTGAGCTATAGACCTTTCTGAGATGTTTCTCTCCCAATTTGAATCAGAAAGCTGCCCAAGGAGACTACTGGTAGATCACTGAGGACTGTTCCCCTCACCAATACCCCTAGGAAGTATGGGAGACACAACCTTGTCCTGTACACCAGGGCAGCTGGTACAGAAAATGTCAGCGGGACTTGGATTTGCAAGGGTACCAGGAATATATTGGGTTTTCCCAAAGGGAGCTCAGACTTGGGTGAAGACTTCCCTGCAGAGGTCAAGCCCCGGCTCTGCAGCTGCTGAGTGTAGATCCCGGTCCCAGTGATGCCCAAACACAGGACCCTGGGGAAGGTGCTTATGCAGGCTGTGCCTCAGTGTACCCAACTGTAAAATGGCGAAGCTACTACTCAACCTCTTGGGGTTGCTGTCAGGGTAAGTTTGTTCAAAACAGCGCCTGATGTAAGATCCGTACTCCGCCTGTGCTCTCTGCTCTCGTGACCTCATTCCCGCTATGGGGAACACACAGTGGCTCACAGCTCACCTCACTGGGGTGCGGTCTCCCCAAGGCTGCTGTGGGAGGGGGAGTCGGGTTGGATCACAAGGCAGGAGGAGGTCTTGTCTGCTTCAGGCTCAGTCTATCAACACACATCCCCTCACCTGCGCACAATCTCAATTTAGGTTGAGAGGAGACGGGAGAAAGGATAAGAAGACAGGAGGTTCACACGAGGCAGAGAAGTTAATGTTGGAGAAAAGCAGAAAAGAAGGACTCCGGTTTTAATTTCTTCAGAATCACACTCCATGTGAGGCGGTGGCCTTCTTCATTTTTCTCCTCCCCTTTTCTCTATCTTGCTTTATCCTAAGATGTCAAGTTTCTGGGAGGTGGTTATTTCTGATTCTTTTATTTTCTATCGCTGGCTCCCACAAACTTGGCAGCTTAAAATGACATCCATTTATTACCTCATTGTGAATGGCCAGAAGTCTGGACATGCAACAGAGTTCTCTCGTCAGGTCTCCGAAGGCCCAAGTCAAGGTGTCGGCCAGGCTGGGCGCTCATGGCGGGGTGGGGGTGGGGCGCTGGGAAGGAGTCAGCTGCCAGCCTCCCTGATGCTGCAGGACTCTGCTCCTGGGGACGCGGATGACTCCTCTGACGCAGTCAGCTGGGGAAAGCTGCTTTGGAAGGGCCATGAGATGAGGCGAGGCCCACCTGGGTCATCCCCCCTTTCGTCCTAGAAGGTCACAAACACAGAAGTAAGCTCATACGCTCATACCCCACCGCAGTCACAGAGGAGGGGTGGAGACAGGCTAAGGCTCACGGGGTTATTTTAGGATTCTGTCTGCTGCACATGGATGCCCGAGAGTGACCATCACAAAGCTTCTCATGGGTGCCCGAGAGTGACCATCACAAAGCTTCTCATGGGTGCCAGAGAGTGACCATCACAAAGCTTTTAAATGGAACGAAGGAGAAAAATGGGCCGGAGACAACTCAGGGTCATCTGAGGAGTTGAATGTGGGATAGTAACCTCCGGGGAAACTGGGCCTTCTCTACTTCAGGTTCAAAATCACCTCAAGAGCTCAGACACTCGGGAACTTGAACTCCAGTGCATTTAGAAGGCACACGGGCCATGACAGAAGCAAGAGTCCACACAGCTGAGGGCGGGACAGGGACATGGCTCTGACCGGGGAGGCCGTGATATGGTGGCCCAGGCCTCAGGAGCCCCCGGGGTCAGCAGAAGGTCAGGACCCTCAAGACATTCAGTGGGCTAAGAAAGGAGTGCTGTCTTCCCCTTGGCCTTCTCTAAGAGAGTTGAAGACTGGACCAGCTT
>JAGFMF010012000.1:7216921-7237179 GCA_019455555.1 Galemys pyrenaicus
AGTAGTTTTGTGGGTTTTTTTTTTTAAGAGATGTGTTACTTGGTGTGAAATTTAGGTTCCAAGGCATACAAAGTAAAAATCCTCCCCTCTCCCCAGACTCCTACTCAGTCTGTCCCTGAAAGACACAAGTCAGTGATTTTATTATATATATATATATATATTTTCAGATTTATCCATGGTGATACATGTAAGTATAGTTCATTCATTTTAATGGTTGAATAAGATTCCGTATATGCAATAACACTATCCTTTCATAGGAAATGTAGGTTGTTTCCAGTTTTTGCTAATAAAAAGGACTATGTGCCACTATTTTACATGTGCAAGAACCTCTCTAGAGTGTATTCTTAGCCTGAAATGGCCATGTCAGAGTGTAGCTAGGTCCTCCTTGTTCTGAGAAGTTTCTGGAAACTGTGACTCTACATAGAATAAAATCAGTTTGATCACAGGACAATTAATATTAATAAAAGTTAAATTCTCACAGCATCTCTCTGGCCTCAGAAACATCACCAAACTTCTGGATAAAGATCCAAAGCACTTCTACTTTTAAATAATTCATACTCACTCACTCACTCATTAATTCATTCATTCATTCGTTCGTTCGTTCAATCCCAGCCCACTATGGCAGTTTGGTGCCAGGAGCGGCCATCGCACGAAGGGGGAAAGCCCTGGGCAGTGCCCTCCCGTTGCAGGGTGCGCTCGCACCCCACCCTCCCCAGGCTGGGTTAGTTTAGACACCGGTGAACATAGCATGCACATTGGGGGATGTGGGCAGGAGCTGGTGCAGGGAGAAAGCCCTCCCTGTGATGTGGAGAACGTGCAAACTCCACACAGACAGGGGCCCTGTCCTGGGAATTTTTTTTCCTTGTCAACATTCTAACAAAATGCAGTGACGTTGTTTGAGGCCCTGCAGTGTGTACCTTGCCCGTGATGTTGCTCAATCCTCAATTCAGTGTTCCCATGAATGTGCCGTATAGTACCCGGTATCATAAGGCTTAATCGCTTCTGTTTCTACTAGGTGTGAAATGATAAATCATATTGGTTTTTGACCACTTCCCTGACGACTGGTGAGGTTCATTAACTTTTCAAATATATACTAGATGTTTGAGCTTACTCTTCTGTGACGCATCATATATTTTAAAATTACATTTGAGTTGTTTTTCTTAGTGATTTTAAATATTTTTGATATAATCTAAATTCCAGGTTTTTAGCAGATACTTGTAAATATCACTCAAAGTTGTTTTTATCACTCTTACGGTGCCTTTGGTTACACAGAAGATCTAAGTTTGCAAGACTCTAATTTACCCACATCTCCCTCTTGCTTCTGAGTTCCACAGATTTTCTGAAAAAAAAAAAAAAAGTAGAAGTTAATTATTTAGTTGCATTCTTCATTACGCCTCATAATTGTCAGGCACGTCAGGCAGGACCTCTGGTTGTGTGGCCCCTCACGACAATCCTAGCACGTCAGAGAACACTTTTCCTCTTCAGTCATTTGATGTGTGACTAGCACAGAGTCCTTCCTCAGGAAGCTCCTTCCCCACCCCAGAGGAGCCAGCTTAGCCTGTCACGTCTATCATTGTTCCCTCAGAGTACTCGCCACCGCTCATAACCAGGCACATGTGTGCTTATTGGGCTGGAGAGCGTCTCACTGCTCAAGATGAGAAACGTCATCAGTTTCTCTGCTCACCTGCTCATCCGTGCTCTGCTGAGTGCCTCTCGTGGGGAAGGTGCTACGTGGTTTTGAGGGAAAGAACTGCCAGGCTAGAACTCCATCTCCACCTGGGCTACATGGAAATCCTTCCCTGAGACTTTTCTAGTGTTCCTGTGCTCTGACTCCCCTGTCAGCTCAGAACACGCAGGAAACAGCATGTCTGTCTTTGGTCCAAGACCCACCGTGGTCTTCTGTTCACAAGGTTCTCACTGTGGCTACCATAACTGTAGAATCAACGGTTCTTCAACACAGTAAACCCTACGGGGGTAACCCTGGTTATAGCTGTTCATTGTGAGTTTATTAACTAATCCAAATGTGTTCCCAAACTTCACTCCTCCCCTAGGCATTTTGCATTTTTTATCTATGACATGTTTGCAAAGATTATTTTTCATTAAATGCAGGGCAGTGGAAATGAGTGTCAAGGTCATATTAGAACTGGTTAGACCATGTTGGATGCCATGGCAAAGGGTTATCTCCAATTACCTCCCACCTCCATAGTGCCTTTTTGTCTGTCTGCAGGTTTCCCTAAGCATATCCTCTACTCTGTCTAGCTAGAGTTTGGGTTAGAAGCAAGATACCAGATGATGTGTAGCATCAGGTATGTTTGTGGTGTAATTGTGTAAACCATACAGGAAAATCTGGTGGAATTCTAAAGATGAAAATTCATACCTCATATAAAAAGGCAGCACTGACTATGCACAACTGGTGTCCATTTTTAGAATGTCATGTTCCTAGGAAGAAAACTCAATGGTGACAGGTATGCTATGCAGCAAGGGGCTGCACATCATCCCATGTAAAAGTAATAAAAAAAAAGTGGATGAGGTCAAAAGCCAAGAATGAAATAATTTGTAGAGAGACAGGAAAAGCAAAAGATGACATTTTTGTTGCATAGATTGAGGGAAAAAAATGCAGACATGCACTGGGAAACACAAATGAGTTCTAAAATATTCCTCCAATCCTGATTCCTTAGAGATCCCTTAGAAGCTCCTGGAAAGTCGTTCTCTTTTCCTTAATCACTGACTTTGACAGTCTTCTGAGTATTTACTAAGTAATTTATGAGCTATCAGTTTACTTCTCATCACTTCTCTCCTTTTACTCTATATTCATGCCAAGACTTAAAGTTCATACTATCAGTTCAGAGTGTGCATGAAATCCCCATCATTATATTATATGCATATAGTCCCCATATAAATTATATGCATATAATCCCCATCATTACCTACAGCATTAACAAAAACTCTACATGCACACTTTCCCCAAGGCTGTCACTGCGTACACCATTGTTATTCTAAACTGTCCTGAACTGCACTTATTTGGCTGTTTTCATCATTGTTTAATGCCATAATCACACAGTGGCAAAACAGGAAGAATCAAGTATGTGGAAGAGTGAAGGGAAATACGACCTATTTTGAACCAGCAGTTTTTCATAGTGACTTTGTTTGTTGCTAAACTTTTGCCAATACAGACATTTCATTTCTCCATGCGATATTTTGCCTCTAGAAGGCACAGGAGGTGCTGCCTGCTTCTCTGAGGGGCTGAGATCCAGAATGCTTGTGAAAAGGCTGTATGCTGCTTGGCTCTACCAATAGTGCATATTTTGGTGACACTCCAGGTTAGTCCCCCAGAAACTCTTAATAAAACACCATAAATCTTTGGAAATAGAGGTGAGAAATATCCGAATATTGCCAAGAGGAGACACCATGTGGAGAAAATATTTAGATGAAAGGACAGCCATAAGTTGTCTAGTTTATGATTTATGAGAAGACTCCATCTGAGCTTTAACTTTCAGTCTGAAATTGGGACAAATGCCAAAAGTTATCATCTTCCCACTTTATCCTAATTTGATTCCCTTAGAAAGCAGAGCCTGAAGGAAGGGCTACAGTGGCAACAATTTATTTGGGAGGTACAAGCCTGTGGCAGTGACAGTGAGGACAAGGAGATGAGTTGAGGAAAGCTGCCATGCTGTGTGGGCTGTTCTGTCACCACAGCTGCTCACTGCTTCCACCAGGTCCCAGAAGACAGCAAGTGGCCAGGTCACGCGGCACTGGCATGTTTCCAGAACTAAGTGTGTGATGGGAAGAGAATAGCATTCAGTGTCTGAAACAAAACTCCAAATTTATTCCTTGCTAAATAAGGGAGAAGTCTTCCCTAGGGGCACAAGGGGTTGAGCACTACACTATGGGGATTCCACAGCCACTGCAGCACAAGTTCAATCCCTGCCAGGGATGAGACCCACATGACACAGCAGACTTCTCCTGTCTCACGCCCTGCTCCCCTCAGCAGTGTGTTTCAGTCAGTCTGCCTGTTCTGCTCCCCACTCTGTTTCTGGTGAATCCTCTTACCACTGGTGCCTCTGGCCTGTACCCTGGCTCTTGTATCCACAAATAAATAAAATCTTTTTAAAAAAAAAAGAAGAGGTGGTGGAAAGGACATTGTCTCTGACTCAAGCAAGAGCTGACTTTATATAGGGTTTGGGAAATGTGTAATTCAGAAGTTAGTGGTCTTCAAAAGGGCATATGCACAATGGAATACTACTCAGCTATTAAAAAAATGAAATCTTTCCATCCTCAACAACATGGATGGAACCAGAGCAGATAATGCTGCATGAAGTAAGTCAGAAGGAGAAAGACAAATATTAGGTGGTAGAGTATAAAGAAAACAGAGAACCAGACAAAACTAAACCAAAACAAAGGCTAGAAATCTGACTGTATAATTGGAACTACTGGGGGGTGGGGGTGGAACAAAGTGGGCTGTGGTAGCAGACTGTGGGTGTTTTGGTTGGTAACATACATCTGAAGAGCTGAGAATCTGCACCCCTAAATCATATACAATATTGTGAACCAATGTAACCTCAAAAAGACAATAAAAACATGTTAAGTGGGAACCTTCTGCAGTTGACTGCCTTTCATCTGTGGGGGGACCTACATGAGGGCGTAACTGTTGGTGGATGGTATCTGCCCCTCAGAAAGCCATTTCTGTGTGTGGTATGACCCACATCCAAAAATGGAGGAGGAGCTAGTATAATGGGGCATCAACTGAGAGGAGGAGAGGGAGAGGAAGAAAGAAAGACAGATGGAGCCACCCAACTGAAGTCACCAGGGGAAAAGGACCTTATCTGTAAATTAGGGGGTGACTGAGTAAGCTGACCCTGGGGTCAGGGGGAACTAAGGCACAAACTTTCCCTAGGACCAAGAAGCGGTCATCCACAGGGAATAATATCCCAGAAATTATTTCCTCCTCAGTTTTTCTTCAGAGATAAACAGACCCTTTGAACTGTGCCCACACTGCCCCCATCATTTTTTATTCTGATTGCCCAGAACATGGAGAAGAAACCAAAGCTGTTTCACTGTCAGCTCAGCGAGGGACCATCACAGCACTCGGTCTCCAGGAACTTACACACTTAGACGCACTAGCTAGGCCTGGCAGGTGTGCCCAAGCAGGGCAGAGGTGGAGCGCAGTCTCTGTGCCATGATGATGTCTCCTGAACAAGAGAACCCCAGCGCCCCAGACACAGAACATGCATCACAGTCAGAGTATCAGGTCCCAGAAACTGGGACTAGAGGTAGAAAGGGCTGCAAACCTCCAGCTCTGCTGTCCCCCTACTTCCACGTTCTCCCCTTTTAGTCTCTTTAGGCTTCCTCAAAAGGATCCCACTTAGGACCATTTCCAGGCTCAGGGCTGCTCAAAGGGAGGAAAACATCAGCACCGCACTCTGCACGCGCAGCAATTTGGAGAGAAGGGCTTTCCTGCAGTCTTGTGAGCAAGACTGAAAACTCGGTTTTCTTACTAGGTGAGGAGTGAGCTAAAGGTTTCTGTGGATTTACAGATACTTATCAGGTTTTATAAAGTTTTCTTTCTATTTTGATCTGCCAAGGGTTTTCTTTATTACCATGAATGGGTTTTTAATGTTATCAAGTGCTTTTTTGTTTATTGAAACAATGGCCTTTCTCTTAGCTATTTCTGTGGCACCTTGCATCAATTGATTGAGGGTGAAAAGAGATCTGCTTTCTTAGTACAGACCTGACTTCTCCTGATGTATTAACCCTTGTTCGTGTGTTGGACTAACTACAAGAGTTGGTGCGGTGTTAAGGTCTTGGTGTCTCTGAATCATGAATGAGATTGTTCCTTAAAATTCCATTCTTGTTCAGTTATTTGGAAGATTATATCAGCTTTACAAAATTATATGGGTAGTGCACCTCCTTTTTTCTTTTTTGAAGAGTTTGTAGTTTAAAAGTTTTTCTTTCCTTCCTTACGTTTCAGTAGAAATTAATGGTAAAACCACCTAGGTCACTTGATTATTTATGTAATTTCTTTCATAGTTCTAGTACTATCTAAATTTTTTTATTGCTTCCTGAATAAATGTTAGGCAGTGACAGTTCTATTTTATCTAAAATTTCAAATGTATTAGCCTGATTTTTTTATAAAATGCTTGGCTTAGCTTTTAATGGTTTGCAATATTTGTAAAATATTAATTTGTTGGTGTCTCTCTTGTTTTCTTGATCAGTTTCTACACAGTTTTGTCAACTTTACTAGTCTTCTAAAATAATTGATCTTATTTAATTTCTCTACTGTGTGTTTGACAGTTATTTCATTTTATTTCTGCTACCTCTTATTTTTTCTATCTATTTCATTGATTTGTTCAGTGTCTAACTTCTTGAGGTACACAACCAGCTCAGTACTTCCCATTTTTATAAGACATTTTAATACCAAAAATTTCCCTTCATCTGCTTTAGCTGCACTATACAACTTATAATAAATACTTTCAGTGTTATTTCGATAATCATCTCATTTACCATTGCATCAAAAAGAATTGAGTACCTGGGAGTAAACTTAACAAAAGAGATGAAAACTTTAAGACACTCAAAAATAATAAAGAAGACCAAAAAAATGGAGGGATATCCTTCCTTGACCATGGACTGGATAAGCTGACATTGTTAAAATGGCATGTTACCCAAAGAAATGTGCAGACTTAGAATCTGTATCAGCAATGCTTTGGGAATGTGTCATCTCCATTCTTCATTTTTCTCACAGTTGCTCTGGTTATTAGGGGTCTTTTTGGTACTTTAAATTTCAATGTTTGCTCTATTTCCTTGAAGAAAGCAATTGGGATTTGGGGTGAGCAGGGAGAGAGAAAAGAGGGTCTAGTGGAACATGGTCCACAACTAATGTCAAGGAAGAGAGAGAACACAGATCCTCTCAATAGGAGATGCTCCTTATTTTTTTTTATTTTTTTATGCATACAAGAGCTGGGGTACAGGCCAAAGGTACGGGGGTGAGAGGATTCACCAGACACAGAGTGGGGAGCAGAACAGGCAGGTTGACTGAAGTACACTGCTGAGGGGAGCAGGGCGTGAGACAGGAGAAGTCTGCTGTGCCATGTGGGTCCCCTCTCTGGCCGGGGATTGAACTCACACTCAATGGCTACAGAAGCCCACAGTGCAGCGCTCAACCCCTTGTGCCACCAGAGAGGCCTGATGCTCTTTATTAAGAATCAGACAGCTGTTCCCACAAGCAGGGACTGGAACACCCAAGCAAGTGGTCAAGGTCTAGCTAAGCCATGAATTTCATTGTTCTGCGGATCCAGGGCAGGAAGCTAGAGATCCTGGTGAAGACCCGGGGAAGCACCAGATGACCCTTGTAAGTGTAGCTGACGATGCCCTGGGCCACACCGTCACACACAAACGGTCCCCCAGAGTCTCCCTATGGATAGAAAAGGGACAAGTCTCAACCGTGCCCCTTGGCTCCCTCCTTTCAGCTTCATTTTCTCCCCAGTGTTCTCCTACCTTCCTCGCGCAAGCAAGTTTTCAAGGGGAAGGGACTGAATGGTCATCAGTCACCTTCGCTCTAATTGTAGGGACATGAAAAGAGTCCAGGCCTGTATGATTCCCCCACCCCCACCAGTGTCTGTGTCCCTTATCCAGCTCAATCCAGCGCCAGGATGGCTGGGAGAGATGCCTAGGGTCCGCACTGTGGAAAGAACGTGCCTCCAACCATGAGATGACCTGGCCCACTATAGACTGTGGAACTGGAGAAACTTGGTCATGCACCCCAACGTCATGATGACGTGGAGCAAGATTGGGAAGGTGGGTGTTTCTTACACTTTCAGTGGCCTTCTTGGTCTTAGGTTTTCCAACACACAGCTCGATGGAGTTGTCATAGACTCCATGGAAGAGATCCTTGCACTTCTGCTCATCCTGCACTTCCAGATCCACCTCCTGAAGTGTGACTGGAAAGATGCCGCATCCATTTTTCCCCAGACTGCCACGCTGCACACCTGCCCGGGCTCTACCCAGTCCCGATCACACGGCAGGGCAATGGTCTGCACAGCCGAGGTGAGTTGAGTCATGTTTTTCAGCTGGTCAGAAAGGAGAGGTGGGTGCAGTTCAGGTCCTGGCCTGCAGCTGGCTCAGGTCTATGGGGGGACTGCCTGTACCCACTGCCCTCCCACAGCCCCCATCAGTCTTCCCTCCACACTGCTCTTGTTCACTGAATCAGATGAGCGTCCAGTGGAGGGAGGAGAGAACTTACACCCAAGGGGACACTCGCTCTCTAACTTGTGCCCTTGCCCTGACAGCCAGCAGACGGTACCTTCAGCAGCATGATGTCATTGACAAGTCTCTCAGCATCATAGCCCTGGTGGGGGAAGGCTCTGAGCACGGGAATGTCCTGCTGGGTGTTTTCCCAGTGATTGATGTTGTGAGCTCCCAGCGTGACCATCATGTTGCTGTAAAATAAGGTGGATGTGACATAGTCAGGAGCTTCAGGGCAGTCTCTGGAGGGCAGGTTGAAGAGCAGCTGATAAGCCCCCAGCTTATCAGTATGAGTAGGCTGGAAGGGGGGGGTTGCCCATTCCTCACTGTGCAGAGGTGACCCAGCTGTGATGGTGCTTCAGTGCCCGCCCGGCCTCCCTCTGCTGCTCCAGGAATCCCACACTCGCTCTGCTGGCCACAAGGTCACCGGCTCCTGTGAGTGCTCAGGTGCTCAGAACCTTCCTGAATTGCCTGGGCAGTGCAGGAGGTCCCAGCATGCTGAGACGTGTGTGTGCTGCTCACCTTCCAAAGGAGTGGGCTGCTGTCATCACAAAGTCGTCTCGTACCAGGAAACCCCCACATTGGTACCGATGACCTTCTGTGTCACCATAGAAATGTACAAGTGCCATGTAGGGCCGGGAGTGTGGTTTGGCCTCTTTGCCCCCATATATCTCCCCTGAAAGAGAAAATTCCCTGAATATCTTTTAGTAAGAAGAAGAAGGAGGAAGAGGAGGAGGAAGAAGGAGGAGGGGGAGAGGAGGAGTGGGGGAGGAGAGGGAGAGGGGGAGGGGAGCAGCTGTGGTCCTCAGGGTCCCATGCAGTGGGAAGGGGACTCGGGGTTTCCCAGGCAACATGGGGTGCAGGTGTATGTGTCCTTGTGTAATTTCACGGTTTCTTCTGTCCAGTGCAGGAGCTCAGCACTACTCTATCACACACACTCAAATACATGTTGAGGCAAAGGATCTGTGTTGAGGGTAGACGCTATAGAAGACCTGGAGAGGTGACACCCCAAGTTAAGGTTGGTCTTCTGCCTGTAGAGCTGAGAGGCCAGAGAGTGAGAACAGGGATAAGATGACATAAAGGACATTTAGTGTGAGATGGCTATTTCATTCTTGGTCCAGATGATAGCTCCTGGATTGAATAACCTGTCCTCGGTATACAGAATGTAAATTATAGACATCAATTCCAGCTCTCCCCTCCCCTGCATCCTGAGGCATCCTCTAATAATAGGTCCCTTTTCAGGTGACAGGAGGGCCATGGAAGGGATATGACACCCCAAGTTCTCTGCAATTTCTGTGACTAGTATATGCAGACAAAGATCTGGGATTTAGCAAATTTCTGGGAATAGACTAATGGAAGGAACATTCATAATGAGTTTTGCTGGGACACTTGGAGTGTCACAGCTGGAATAAATCAGACATCTGAGAGTAGAGAGGGTCACTTACCTCCTTCAACCCCAGAGAGTAGGACACTGGCCAACAAGAATAGGAAGAACAGCATCTCCTCTGAAAGGCTGATCAGATCTGATGTGGGGCCTGATTCTTCTTTCCAGCTTTTATATAGTGGAGGTGAAGTCAGAGGTAAGTCTCCATGACCACAAGTTTCTTCCTGGTTGTCTCCCTGATGTTGATTCTCAAGGCATGTGCGAGCACCGTTTGCCTCCTTGGTTCACACAGAAAGGTCTGTACCGAGGGTTTTGAGGAAGCACAACCCTAGGGCACTGCTGGGGATGGATCACATTGGGAAGAGAAATTCCTGACTCTTGTAAGAGCAGAAGGGGCTTTGGGGAACTTGGGAATGATTAGCCTGAGCGCTGTCCCCGGACCCTCTGTCAGACCCTGCAGAGAGTGAGTGTGACCCCACCATGCCCGAGCCTGTGATCAGGTGGGTAACTGTCTGCTTCTGAGACAGCGAGCGTCTACTCAGTCCTCCTCTTGTGGAGATTCTTTGGTGAGAGCCTGTGTGTTTCATCTTTTGGTTTTTGGGGTTTATTTTGTTTCTTTTTCTTTTCCTGTCCTTCACAAAGTAAAGCAAAATCAAGACTAATTATCCATCAAGTTTGTGGTAAGTTCAGCCAAATAAAACTACAGAGGATGGGGTGATGATGAGAGATTGCGGTGAAGTGGAAGAAAGAAGTAGATTAGAGTGCATGAAAGGCAAGGAAAAAACAGGGAAGAATCTGGGACGAGGGGCTTGGCAGACAGAGCTTGAGTTCAGAAGTGGTGCAGGCCCAGGTGCCCAGCCCCGAGTTGGCCATCGCACGTGTGTTCAGCACTGTTGTGACTTGTTAAGTAACTGTGTGGACACACTGGGTGGTAAGGTAGTAAATAACACTCACGATGCTCGGGATGCTTAGAAATCAAATAATGATAGAATAGAACTTTCAATCAGAGTAGTGGTTCGATCACCTGTCACATAACCTTGTCACATAAGCCCTGAGGGTTTTCACAGTGTCCACTGCTGATTTTTTTATATGTGGGGTGCTATCAGTTTTCTGATAATTTTCCCTGAGTTATTGGGGTGCTAGACCCTGAGACCCCTGTCTCACTGCCCCCCACCTGCTCACGGCTCAGCTGCTCTGACCTGGGACAGAGCATCAGTCCTGAGCTCAGCCAGTGTCCGGGGGGATGCGGCTGCTCTGGTGAGGTCTTCGTGAATGAAATTCTAGTTGCTTTGGTTTGGGAGGGAATAAAGAGGAAAAAATGAACCTGAACAGCCACTCAGAGATGTGGAACATGAAATGCATAAATGTATAATGGCATTCTCAGGAGAAAGGGAGAGAGAAAACAGAGCAGAAAGTGATTAAAGGTACAGTGGCTGAAAATATCTCCACTCAGCAGAAACAAACACCAAAGAAGCAAACAGACCAACCATTGGTGTAGACACCCAGAAATCAGTGAACTCAGAGCAGGAGGAAGGGCACAGAAATGGACAGGGTTCCCTCCACCCCTCCCCTCCCCCTAGTGCTCCTCCTTTCACTCCAGCTGCTTCTCTTCTGATGAGCCTCTGGGTGCGGTCAAACCATGGCTCCTGCTTCAGGGTCACATTCATGAGGGAGGATGGGGTGGGGTTCCCTGAGGGTGAACTGCAGACAAGTATGAGGACACCCCAGTAGCTAAAAGAGAAGTTGTTTCAACAAAGTATGAGGAGCACGAGGAGGTCACTGCCCACTTTCTCCAAACACTTCTCAACCATGAGAGCTTGGTGCCCTTCGTGTTACAGAAAAGCCTTTCATTTTTGTGATGACCTTATATTGCGGTAAAATACACACAGCGTCAGATTTATCATAACTGCGGTCGTGTGTACATTGTGGGGGCACCAAGTCCACTGCCCTGTCCTGTGACCACCAGCATCCTCCCCCCAGAGCTGCCTGCTCTTCCCAAGGGAGTCTCTGAGCCCCTTCAGGTGTAGTCTCCACGTGCTCTGCCCCAGTGCCGGGGACACACCTGCTGCTCGTGTCTCTGTGACATGCAGGACGGTCTTACGTTGGCACAAGCGTCACGATTGTGTCCCCATCTTAGGCCTTACACATGCCTTGTCAAGCTGGAAGTCCTGGGTGTGGGACAAACGCCCTGAGCTGGAGCCTGGAGGAGCTTGGAAGGACAGAGTGAGGGCAGGAGGAAGGAGAGCACACACCAGCTGCTGCGTGTCCTTTGCCTCCAGCCTCAGGATGAAGCTGAGGTCCCACAGTGGCTCCTGAATGTGCTCCAGGGGATATGAGGTCTGGCTCTCCACCGCCTGCAAATTCACAACTAAGGAAAGAGTGAGAAGCCATATTATTCAGCAATCAAAAATGACAAACTAGTGTCATTTATAGAAACATGGATGAAGCTAGAAGGAATTATACTCAGTGAAACAAGTCAGACGGCAAGAGAAAAATAACGGATGGTTTCACTATTAGGAGGAATGTGAAAGAGCAACAGCTACAACAACAAAACAAAAAAAAAGAAGAAGAATGAGCTCAAGGAAATGGGCAATTACAACCAAAAACAATCAAAAAAACTCAACAAGACCAAAAGGTCAAAGATAAACCAAAGGGGCCCTGGGGTGGGGGGAGGGGAAAGAAGGGAGGGCAAAGATGGGGATGAGGGCAGAAAGAGCACAAGGTACTGAGGTGATGGTACATGGGTGGAATGGTGGCAGGAACTCCCTAGGGAATACAAATGATGTCAAATATAATTAAATAAATTTAAATAAAAAAAAAAGAGTGAGAAGCCAGTGTCTTCACCTAAGGGCGTGCTGATGTCCCTAAATGGGGAGACATGTAACCCTGCTGGGAAGCTGGGTCTTCCTTACAAGGAGAGAGAAGCTCTTCTCTGGATGGACTGTGCCCACCTGGGCATCTCTCCTGTGTCCTGTCACAGGCACTGACCAGGAGGAGATGGATGAGGAGAATGTGTGAGACTTGTTCTGGAATCCATGTCCTTGACTGCTTGTCTAGGATGCAGCTCCTCACTAGCGTGCGGGGAGGATGGACCATCCCTGGTCCCATCCATGTCATCACCTGACTGGTAAGCTGGGCATGAGGGATGGAAAACTCACAGGAGGTCCCAGCCTTGAGCTCTGAGAATATCCACTACAGAATGTTGGAGTGGTGGGGGTGAGTTGAGGCACAAGTCCCTTGAGGAGAACAGAGGAGGAAGAGAAGGTGTGTCTTGGAGGAAGGAGGCTGAACTGACCAGAATCCCTCATGCTGCTGGCCCCAGTGCAGACTGTCAAGTATGTGATAAGAGCACCCCTGTACTGCCTGAGACTGTCTTTGATATCCTAGGCCTTGGTGCCAACAGAGACACTGAGTTCTAGGCTTGGAGGCCACACTGTGGTTTAGACTCTTGTCGCTGGGTCTCCTGCAACTGGCCTGCCCAGCAACCAGCCCCAACCCCAGGTCTGGATACCAAGTGACCTGTGCTTTGGAGTAAACGTCAGCCACGGCTGTGCACGCACATCTCTACCCCAATAGATATCCATTTTCACATGGGGGAAGTATCTTCCCCATTGATACCTGTTACGCTAGAGATGTGCCTTCTCTCATCTTGTTACCCACAAAGGCCTCTGTAACAGAATATCTTAAAAATTTTGGCCACATTCGAAATGAGGTGAGAACAGTTGGCCTCACATATTGTTCTGTGCTAAGAAGTGTCGTGAGACAAATACACCAAGAGGATGCTCAGAGAGGAGCATGCAGGGGTCGATGCCTTCCCTTCTGCAAACACCCCAAATGCAGAATAAAACACAGAGACACTCTAGACCACATCTGTAAGTCTAAGCAAATATTGATATAGAAAGCAGGAGGTGAGAAACTCTTGATTTAACAGAATGAAAAACTCTCAAGCTAGCAGAGAGAGACGCTTGAGAAACAAGGTTATTTTTCTCTCATAGCATCCAGGAAGGCCACGATTTAGAAGCATCAGTTACCACAAAAGGTGGGGGCTGGAGGGGAGGGGGGAGATGGACATGAGACGTGGCCTGAGTGTGCTGAGCAGCCGCTGCTCCTGCCGTGAGCCACCTCCGGCCTCTCAGCTCCCTAAGCTCCGCTGCTCCTCTGAGGGACAAGAGCGACTGTTTCTCGAGATACCAACGAGGGAGTCTCTGGGCCGTGTGGGGTGTCCATGGTGGCTGTAACAGGACAGAAGAGAATTCAAGTCAAGGATACACAACCGGACTGCCCTGCCCAGTGCTCTGGGAAGCTGGAGCTAAGTCAGACAGACACGAATGATCCGGGACCCCCACGCCTGTTGGCCTCCCCACCCGCTCCCCTCCACAGTCAACAGTTGACCAGTGTGCCTCTCTGTTTCCGTCTGCCATGTTTGCACCAATTTGTAGAATTTTAAAAAATACAGCATCCACACATGCACACAAAGGATATGTGTACACACATGTACACCTGTGTGAGGTATACACTTTGTGTAATAAATGCATCTCTGCTGTCTGTACACGCGCATGTAGCACACAGAGAGGCTCATGCAGAGACACGTGATTAAAAGCGGTGCTGACGCTCAGTTCAGCTGAGGGCAGGTGTCATGGGTAACAGGACTGAGGAGCCTCTGTGCAGCCCAGTCCTCTTTAATGGGGAAGAGGGGGAAGAAGGAGGCCAGAAAAGACAATGGAGCCACAGAACTGAGCAGGAGCCTGGGCTCCAACCCAGGTCAGGTCTCTTCCAAGTGGGGGAGAAGGCTCACAGCTGCTCATGCCCACCCCGACGCCCTCAGGCCCCTAAGGTGTTTTGGGCCCTTGNNGCAACGATGCCCTGAGAGCTGCATGAACAGTCGTCTGAAGAGCTGCAGCTGTGAGGACACCTCCTCTGTGCAAATCTGCCACTGTGGCTTCTGCCACTTCTTAGCGTGTGAGAGGAAAGTGGCAGCTGGAGTTTGCATTCTGTGTGTGTGTGTGTGTGTGTGTGTAACCGTGTGACCTCAGCCCATCACTTAGTACCTCTGAGTATGTGTCACTCTAAGGGCCATTAGTGGCCGTGCCCTGAGGAGGAGAGTGGGGCAGAGCGTGGGTGTAAGTGCACAGGCTTCGACGCGGTGGGGTGTGGGTAGTAGTAATGCCCTTGTCTGCCTCTCTGCAGGCTCCCCCTGTGATGCGTCTGGGCTAGGAACAGCCTAGAAATGACAGCTCAGTCACCTGAAGGCCCCAACCCCAGCCCAGTGCACATCTAGGTCGTCAGGTGTTTCCTTCCTGGGGGAGCCTCTGCTCGGGGCCCTGACCCGCCCAGGGACGCCTTCTCAGGACGCACCTTTCCTGAGGCCTGTTCCATCCTCTGAGGCTCATGAGGAGCAGTCTGAGCTGCTGCGGGAGGTGGAGGCCACGAGGAGGCTGGAGAAGGGGCCACACCAGGGCTGACCCTGCTGCCCTGTCCCAGGACCCCTTGCACCTAAGAGCACCATCATGGGGGTGTTTACGTGAAGGATCCAAGACACTGGGGGCTGCACAGCGCCTTGGCCTGGGCGCCAGTGAGGGGAGTGAGGGGGGTTGCTGGACACTTAGGCCTGGAAGTCCAAGGTCAGGTTCAGTGTTGGTGAGTTAAACATGGTCCAGTGACGATGGAACCTCAGTCTCCCAGGCTTAGAGACCTGAAACAAGGGAACATTTGCTTCCTCATATTGGAGATTCTGGCAAATGATTAAGCATAATACAGTTGTAAGAACAGGATGGCAGGGTCCAGTGGATGGTGCAACTGAGAATGAGAGCACGGTTTGTTTGTGCGCGTGCAGAGAAGGTGTTGCTCTGGTTGTCAGCCCAACTCTGCGTCTCAGGTCACTGGTCACATCTGTCATCCTGTCTTGGTTCCTTTGGTGAAAGGCTCTCAGAGGCCCCGAGCCTTTTGTAACACCTGATCTCTCACTGTGAAGGATGCGCCAGAATGATCCTGATCTTCTTGTCTGTTCACATATGGTTCAACTGTTGCTTCCAGATGCTTGGTCAGAAACAAAGGAACTTAACAGTAGGGGGCATATGCATTAAGATTGTTGCACCTAGACTGGAGGACAAATAGGTGATATATACAAGAATCTCTAGGTGTGAGTTAAAATTTCCACACATGATATTTGTTATATCTCCCTGACTATATGACAGAGAAACAGAAAGTCTATGCACTCATGTACTAGAGGTTCTGGTAAATGATTTTGCAGCATCCCCCTTAACTGCCCAGAACGAAACCATTTGCCACATACCATACACACTTGATAAGATATAAGATAACTCACTATTCCCAGGTAAGACTGGAAAGAAAGAACCCCTTTCTGTGAAGGTTAAGATGTGATCTTCTGGGTAAAGAAATGACCTCAGGAAGCAAAGTTTCTGGGTAAAGATTCTCAGATGAGATAGTGGAAAGAAGGGTCTGGAGTGGAGACAAGGTCACATCAAAGGTGACAGACACCTTAACCAAGACGACCACTCCCATCTAAGTCACTCTCTAAGCAGTTCAGAAAAATAATGGACTTGTTTTTGAGTCTTTATTGATAAACTTGACGCAGTTTGGTGGAAATGCCCACACTGTTCCCCCCACACCCTCTTCTCCTCTTCCTCTGCAGCCCTCTCATTAACCCAGGAATTTACTCACTCCACGGTTATGCTGAGCTGGCCCAACCTGACATCCAGGCTTCGGTCCTTGTTGGTGACTGGGACAAAATGATCAATAGATTAAGCTATAAGGGGAAGTTATAGGGTGACTAGCAGATACCAACCTCTGAAACTCCCACGTGGATCTCTTTCCTATAGATTCTTCTCTCCCCACCTGCCCTCTCTCCCCCATTCTCACCAGAGGCAAATGGAAAAGTGAACTTCCCACTGCAGAACGTGGTGTAGATTCTCCTTCGCTGACAGGTGTCTCCCTCAAAACTGTTTTTGATATAAACAGCCCAGAAATTCTGGCTACCATCCCAGCCTCCTAATAGGAATTCACAGATCACTCCTAACTGAGGCAACAATCTTCTCAACAACATAGCTTAGTCTTGTGGTTACATGAAAATCAGCCAGGGCCAAATAGTGGCCACTTATGCCTATAGATGCTGATTTCAGGCAGAACACAAGAGAGTGATGAGACTAAGGGAAATTAGCTTACAGCAATAAAATCAAATGTCATGTGTGAAGTGGGAATGTCATGTTACTGTGTTACTGTCACTACCTAAAAGGAATTGCCCTGGCCACTTCCCATAGGTGATGGATGTGAATGTGAGAGACTAAGGCCCTAGGGGATGCTCCTCACAGGCCAGGCTCAATATTCTGTGGAGAATGTGTAGGGGGACAAAAATCAGGAAAATAAAGAAGAAAATTATTTTTTAAATATTTTTAAGGAAAGGAACTGTGTGATTCAAATTAACTTTTCAATCATGATAGGCTCCCTTTCTCTTCTAAGAGACTTTGGAATCAGATTCCTACAATCTGATCCTTTCTCCCTATCCGTTCATATGAGCAAAGTGGAAAAGTACTTCCCTGTGTCTGTACTTCAGCTGTCTCATCTGTGAAATGAAGAAATATCAGAAGCTATTGAGAGGATAGAGTGGGGATTGATGGTCAGGGATCAGTGTGAGCCAGCATTATGGTGTTGGCTGTTATTTTCTCATTTGTCCAACAAACTGATTAATCATATCAGAGCTCCAAGTATACAAAGCAAACATTGAGAAAATGAGAGAAATAAGCCATTCTCTAAAAATAGTTTGAGAGCTCAATAACACACGTTAAATGTGTGTAGAACTTTTATGCAGAAAATTAATAAGGAAACCAGGGGTTTGAACAACACTATAAACCAATTAGACCAAACACATATATGAACACTCCAGCCCACATAGAACACATCTCCTCTCAAGAAGCAGTCTCCAGGATAAACCATATGTTAGGTCATATAACATTTCTCAGTAAGTTTTACATACTTTAATTAAATTTATAATAACTAAACATGAAATGTTACAAATCACCATTTCCAACCTTAATGCAATGGAATTAGAAATCAGTAATAGAAGGAAAACTGGAAAACTCAGACATGGAAATCAAGCAACACACTTAAATAACCACAGGGTTAAAGAAGAAATGACAGGGAAATTAGAAAATACTGTGAAAATAAAAACACAACATGCCAAAATCTGGTGGATGCAACAAAAGCAGGGCTCATCGTGAAATACATAAGTATAAATGCCTACATTTAAAAAGGTGAAAGACATCAAATAAATAGCACAACACCACACCTAAAAGAAGTAGAAGGAAGAGCCTAAAGCATTTTAGAATTTTCTAAAGGCACGAGAAAAAGAAGATCAAATAACACATATTTCCATAAATTGAACAGAGAAGAACATTTCCTAACACATTCTAAAAGGCCAGCATTCCTGGTACCTTCCAAAAAGAGATACCAAAAGAAAACTTGAAGACCAATGTCCTTTATGAAAACAGATGCAAAGTTCCTCAACTGGAAACTATCAAATTGAGTACAAAGACACAATAAAAGGATTATAGTCCATAACCATTTGGGATTCACTCCTGAAAAGTAAAGGTATTTCAACTTTAGAAATTCAGTCAGTCAGCGTAACCCACTATAGTAATAGAATGAGGGGAAAATACATGATCATCTCAATAGATGCAGATAATTTAATTAGCAAAATAAAAATCTCTTCATGAATTCAAGGGGGGGAAAGTTTCAGCAAACAAGCTTCATTTCACTGGCACAAGGCTTTTTGAAAACCCTAAAGAAACAATCCTATGCAGTAGTGAAAGACTGACATTAGGAACAAGATGAGTATGTCCGCTTGAATTCGCCATTTGAATTCAAAGTCCTAGACAGAACAATTATGCAAGACAATGAAATAAAAAGCATACAAATTGGGGGAAAAAAGTAAAACTACCTATTTGACATGACATGATTATATATAGAAAAATGCCAAAAAATACCAGAGTTAATAAATTTTTTTAAATACTAGGGTGCAAGCTCAGTTGTCTGTCTGTACACCAGCAGTGAATAATTCAAAAAGGAATGTGACACAATTCCATTTGCAAAGGTATCCCCCAAAATAAGATGCCCAATACCAGATTGAACAAAGGAGGTGAACAAATTTGAATGTGCTCATAGTAAATCTTATTTAAAATAGAATTATCTCTTTATTGTGGTAATATATGTTTATGAAGAAAATGGGAATAGAAGGAAAACTGCCCCTCATTTCAGTCTCCCACATAAAGACAGTTACCTCAGCATGAGTTGTAAATCCTGGGATCATATAAGATCTGCAGCACCATTTTCTTTTATCTCACTAAACCCAACAACTGAATGAAGCCTTTTCTCCATATTCTTCAGAATGTAATCAATGGCACTATAATAACCCATACACAGTTTTAAAAATTCAACTTGCAATTAATTTTACAGTGGTTTGAAATTTTTAAAAGAAAACAACATTAGGAAGTGCCTTGATTCTCATTACTTGTTAAAATCATCTTTACTGTCCTGAGGGATGAGCCAGCATTTCCCCCGGGTACATCTGCCCCTGTGTTGTCCTGTTCTGGTCGAGGAACACGAGGAACATGCGCGCTGTGTGTGTTCTGTGGCTTCTCTCATCAGCTGCATGATTTGAGGTGTACCCAGAGGTCAGAGAGCACCAAGGTCAGTTCCCGGGCTCTGGCGCCAGCACCTGCTCGCTTCCCATGGGACTGGCAGCTCAGGCATAGACTTCCGGGAGAGGCCGTCCTCTGCCAGTCTTGGCTCCTGTGGTTAGTTCCTGCAACTCAACGAACCGCTCTGTTGCAGCCAAAGTCGGGAAGACAAGGCTTGTGAGCGGTGGACTCGACTCCCAGGGCCACAGAGACCTGCTGTTTAGTGAGTAACATCAAGGATCAGCTTTGGTAGCAACAGCAGTGAGGAGAGATGGCGTCACTGCGCATGTGTGATTAGAGGGGACGGTACCTAACCCTCTGGGAGGGAGCGCTGCTGTCTGGATGTAGCGGCTGTGGCTGTTACTGTCTTTGACCCCTGGCCCTGCACGCCTGTGTCTGCGTCTGGTCACAGCTTGCGAAGGGCCTGCTCATAGCCCAAGAAATTCTGTTATTAGGACTGAGCAGCATAGAGATGAAGGGGTGGTGGTAAGTGACGTGAATTCTGGGGCTCTGGCACCTCTACTGGTCAATACCACATCCTACACACCCCACCGTCAGTCTTGAGCTCCTGTCTGGGTTGAACAAGTGGTCTTTTCTGAGTCATCAACTGTGGTATGATATGATCAATGTGGATACTCACACCTCCGTGGGAACGTCATAGCAGCAGGTGTGGGGGCGGGGCAGCCTTCATAGAAAGCCTTGGAGGAGATGCACCACAGAACCAGAAAGGAGCCCCAGCTCACTGCGCCCACCTGCACCTCCATCCTCCAAGGCGAAGGACGCGCCAGCAGCTCTACCTGAGCCCCCTTCCTGGGAAGATGCAGCTGCTCCTGCTCCCGCTGCTACTGGCCTGTTTGCTGCCCCCCAGGGCAGAGGCAGGTGAGTGACCTTCCCCATCTCAGAGGCCACAGCTCCTCTGCCTCTTCTCATGCATGGGGTCCCCC
>JAGFMF010012000.1:7237229-7255084 GCA_019455555.1 Galemys pyrenaicus
AGGTGAGAGCTCAGCATCATCCATGCCCAGTCTTGGCAACAGCCAGGTTGGGAGGTGTTCACGGCCATGGCACCAGCCATATCCTTATTGACTCAGCCTCCCAGCAGCCACCTCCAGTCCTGCCCTCCTAGGGCACAGGAGACCGCCCCTCGGCTACTCATGGGCAGGGGCTTCCCGGCAGTGGAGAGGGAGGGAATTGCCAGGGCCAGGCAGGGACCCAGGAACTGCCCAGGGCCTGATCTCCCCCACAGCCCCTGCCAGAGACTCCCACCCCCAGGGCAGAGGAAGGTCAGGACCAAGGGAAGGCCCAGCTCAGTTCTTCCTCCATCTGCCCACAGGGAGACTCCGGGGGCCCCTTGGTGTGCAGCCGGGTGGCTCAGGGCATCGTCTCCTTCGGGCGTGAAGACAAGAGACCTCCATGTGTCTTCACCAGGATCTCCAGCTTTATGCCCTGGATCAAAAAGACAATGAGACACTTCACACTGCAGGGACCAGGCCAAGGCGCCCAGGACTGAGCCTTCTGTCTGTTCTGGGACAGAGGCCGGCAGCGCTGGGCAGTGGGGTGGTGGGCGGAGGGGCACGGGGGCTGCGGGGACGTCATTCGCTTTCATTTCCAGAGGGAGGTCATTGACTCCTCCTCTGTTTCCCAATTGCCTGGCAGCTTCTAGCTTAATGAATAAATATTTCTTTCTCTATTCAGCAACATTGATCCTTTCCCTAAGAATGTGCTCACAGAGTAGCCTCACTGAAAGCACCCACCTTAGAGGAGACTGAAAAGCAGGAGAATGCGGAACGGTTTGCACGGACGAGAGTGCAGGCGTGCTTACGCGATGGGAAGGAGCCTTCTGGGCTTAAGGGAGCAGATTCCTGTAGTCGTGGCCGTGCAGTGCAGAAGTGTGAATAAAGACGCTTCTCGCTGAGCTCGCCCGGCATGAGCTTCACTTTGCCCGCGTGTCTCTCCTCCTGCCCTGTGCCTTGGGAGTTCTGCTCCTTAAGAGAGGGGCCTGGCTGTGGGTCCAGCCCCTCTCTGCTCTCTGCTGTCTTCACGCTGAGCTGGCCAGTGTCGGCTGTTGGCTGATGCTCTGGTCACTAACGCAGGAGCCTCGACAGGCGGGCCATGGACAGAGGACCCAGCAATGGCCTGAGTGTGGCGGGCACCTGCCCCCTCGCCTAGCAGCGCTGTGCGATTCTGCAGGGGAGCCCTCCCCAGCGCAGGCCCGTGATCGGGGACAGGCCCCAGCCGAAGGTGCTCGGGACCTAAGCACGAAGCACCAGAGCCCTCTGGGCCCAGGGCGACCGGCTCTGCCCAGGGGCCATCAGGCGCAGGGTTCTGTCCAGCGTGTGGGCTGGAGCAGCTCTGTCAAGCTCGCTTAGAGTTGGAGCGGGGACTATGACCCTTCTAGACGTGTAGTCTGGAGTGGTGCTGGGACTGAAACGGGGTTACCACGGGGTATCTGGGCATGCCCAGCTCCAGTGCTCATAAGGCAAGCCCAGCCCCCCTCTCAGGCAGCCAGGAGACCCTCGTCCCGACCCCCGGCCTGCCAAGCACAGGCGCTTGGCCACAGCCCCGCGGTCAGCTTCTCAGGGCCGGAGCCGGGTCTCTCAGACCTGCAGCCACTGCTCGGTGGTCGCCAGGGCTCTGTGAGGACAGAGAAGGGCCACAAGCGGAAGTGCTGGGCCCAGGCGGAGCTGGCTGCCGCCACAGCCTTCACTTTCTTGTCCTGCTGAGCTTTCACCTGTGACTCAGCGGGCCTGCGCGCACAGTGACTCATTTAACTGTTCACACCTAGCCCAGCGCCTCATGTGATGAGCCCAGCAACCTGCGCCTGGGGTGCAGGGGCTGTGAGGTCCCCGAGCCGCCCCTCCCCACTTCCCTCTGGGGCTTGGTGTCTGCCAGGAAGAAACACCAGCAGCTCCGAGCTGGGCAGGCCTCAGAGAGATGCAGCCGCTCCTGCTCTTGCTGGCCTTTCTCCTGCCCCCCGGGGCTGGGACAGGTGAGTGACCCCACACTGAGCTTGAGCCCCTCACAGGGCTCTGTCTCCTGACCCTGTGACCAGCACATCTGGGAACCGTGCTGGATTCGGGCCCATGGGCTTTCTGAACCCACCTCAGACCCAGACTAACAAGTCAGAGCTGCCTAGACCCTGTCAGGATGGCAGGGAGGAGGCTGTTCCCTCAAGGAGCCAGCAGGCACGGGTCTCATCCACTGCCCAGATCATGGGCTGTGCACAGAGAGGCGTTTGGCACAGGCGGAGATTCGGGGGACAGCTGCAATGACAAGCATTTGCGTCCTAAGCATCAGACCTAAACTCAGACCGGGGCTGCGGAGCCAGGGGTGGTCTAGACTCAGCTCAGGACCAGTTAAACTTCGCAGGCCCTCCACCCCTCCATCCTGCCGGGGAGAGCGCCCAAGTTAGGGTGGTCTCAGAAGTGGCTAAATGACTGCCAGAGAGCTCCCCTGTGGCCTGGGCTGCCCATCTGTGTGGCCCATGTCCCGCCATCCCCTCCTGCCTTCCCAGGTCCTCAGTCTCCAGTGACCTTGGCAACGCCCTCACCCTGTAGTCCCAAACCTTACCAGCCATGTCCAGCAAATGTAAGCCAAATGCTACCTGGAGGCTTCATGTAGCCAAAAATGTTCCCTAAGAAGCTGCAGTGGAAGGCCCTAGTGTGTGACTGTAACACCGCGGGATCCTTGGTGTCTCTTTGAAGAGATCCACAAGCTGCAGAATGAAGCCAGCACCAGGGTCTACCAGCAGGGACAGGACAGAGTGCTGGAGAGTCAGCGGCAGTCTCAGACGGGGAGAGCTGCCTGGCCCCAACAAGAAGGGTGTTTGAGGTTTTCTCTTTCTGGGTGGGGAGGGGTCCCTCTTAATTTTGCATACCTTCTCCCACCAGCAGTCCCCACACACACATTCTAGGGTGGAACTATCCTTCCCTCTCTTTGAGTCAGGGAAAGTGAAGTTAAAAGACTCTCCAGGCCTCCCAAACCGACCAGTTCTTACTGGGTCCTTGAAACAAAAATAGGCCAGCTTCTCTGGGGGAGGGCAGACCTGGTGTGCTCCCCTGGGTGACTGCGCCAGAGTTCTTTTCTGTCCCTATTATGAGGACATGAGCATTTTGGAAAATCCAACTACATAAGCTCCCGATGGATTATTACCAATGGCAGTAACCGAGGTGTTAGCAGACAGAGGGTTGGGGGAGACTCAGTGAGAAGGAAGGCAGCAGGAGAGCCCATGCCCGAGGCCCTGGGATGCCGCCCTCTTGAAGAGAGCTCTTCTGTCCTCCACACGTGTCTGAAGCCAGAGCCAGAGAATAAGCACTGCTCCCCAGCCCCTGGATTCAAAGGGGGGATTCTAAGACTTGACATTCAGAAAAGGCATCAGGCCCCTAGGAGATATCGGAGGACTCCCCCAGTGCCCACACACACTGGACACCCCACCCCAATAACCACCTTACAGAGCCTTTCCTCCTGACCAGAGCCATCCCAGCCACGCATCTTCCAGTCTTTTCTTTCAGAGGAGATCATCGGGGGCCGTGAGGTCAAGCCCCACTCACGGCCCTACATGGCGTTTGTTCGAGTTCTGGCCACGGAGCGTACATGGAGGTGTGGCGGGGTCCTGGTGCAGAGGGACTTTGTTCTGACGGCTGCTCACTGCTGGGGAAGGTGAGGGGTAGCCGCCGGCACAGCTCCTGAGACTCCTGAAGGGACACCATCCTCTCTCCGGAGCCTGAGCCCAGGGGAGCTCCCTGCACAGGAAGCCGAAGCCCACAGAAGCACTTCAGAGGAAGCACCTGAGAGACTTTCAGATCATGAAAGTCTGAGAAGTAGGACAGGCAGACGTGGGGTCAGGTGGCCGGAGGCGACGGCGAGGACAGAGGTGTGAGGAGAGGGGCCATCGCGGCCAAATAGCTGTGGTGGAGGGTGAAAGCATGCACTAAGGGCAAAAATGCGTTCAGAGTGATTTCATGACAGGTGTGACCCTTGACAAACAGAACTGCACGGGGCATTTACAGGGCAGGTGTTTCCTGTTCGCAGTTTCCATATTCAGAGAATCAACCAGCGCTGTGTCAGTTAGTTGAATCCCCAGAGGCAGAACCCATCTATCTCGAGGGTCCATACAATGACACATGGCTTTTCGACTTCGAGTGATTGGTACCCCTAACTCCATGTTGTTCAAGAGTCAACTGCGTTGCCCGAAAGCAAGAGAGAGCTCCCAGAAGCCCCACCTCTGTGTTGCTGAGAAGCGAGAGCACCAAATCACTCAGCTAGCGGCACATCTGTTGCCTCCATTTCTCCTCAGCTGCAGCCCTCCTTGCCTGCCTGCCCCGCCCTGCCAACCTCCTGGGGGTATCTCCTGTGACCTCTCCCTCACCCTCTGTGCAGATCAATCACCGTCACCCTGGGCGCCCACAACATCACCAAGCAGGAGAGGACCCAGCAGGTCATCAAGGTGAAGAGAGCCATCCCCCACCCAGCTTATAATCCTAGGATGCACATCAATGACATCATGTTGCTGCAGGTAAGGAAACCCCCTGCAGCTCCTGCCCTTGGGGTGCACATGGCTCCCCTCCTTCCCATCCTGGCTCCTGACCATTCCCAGTGACTCAGGGGAGAGGAAAACAGCACTGCCCCATGAGGTTGTCCAGGCCCAGAGTTCACTGGATGACCTGCCCTTGCCTTTCCCCTTTAGCTGGAGAGAAAGGCCAAGAAGACCAAATATGTGAAGCCCCTCAGCCTGCCGCGGCATAAGGCCCGGGTGAAGCCAGGGCAGGTGTGCAGTGTGGCCGGCTGGGGCCAAGACCAGCAGAGAAATTTAGTAGACACTCTGCAGGAGGTGCAGCTGAGAGTGCAAGAGGACGAGGAATGTGAATCACGCTTCCCCAAGAATTACATCAGACAGACTCAGATCTGTGCAGGGGACCCAAAGGAGAAGAAGGCCAGCTTCAAGGTCAGGATTCCAGCGTCTGTCCAGATGGGCTCTGGGAGAGGAACTTGGGGAGGCCTGGGTATTGAAGTAGCCATGTCCACATGCCCCAGCCTGAGCGCTCCAGCAACCTGGGTTCACCAGCCCAGTCTCCTGCTCTTTCTCCCGTGTGGATCAGGATGGAGGGTGCCAAAGGATCCCCTCCACAGCATAGTTGCCGCTTTCCCTGAGAATTGGAGAGGAAGGCTTGGTCTGGGTGGGGCTGGAAAGAACAGGCGGAGCCAGACTAGAGCCCCAAACAGAGGGGCCGGTGAGGCCTGTCCTGGTCCCCACCTCACCCACAGCTCCCACCACCACAGGGCAGCAGTGAGGCCAACTCAGTCCTTCTTCCATCTGCCCACAGGGAGACTCCGGGGGCCCCCTGGTGTGTAAGAGAGTGGTCCAGGGTATTTTCTCCTGCGGACAAAAGGACGGGATACCTCCTGGAATTTTCATGAAGATCTCATACTTCGTGCCCTGGATAAAGAAGACAATGAAGAGCCTCCAGCAGCAGGCAGGAGAATGACCTTCCTCTGTGCCTGACCCTCTTCTGGGACAGCACAAGAACCCCAGGGGCGCAGGGAGTGGGACTGCAAGGCCATAATAAAGGAATCTCTGAAATGATTCTGAAGTCTCATTTCTCCACTGAGCAACTTCCGGGATGCAGCCACACTGCTCCAGGCAGCCCTCTGCTGTCAGTTTTGGGTTTTGCTTCTTCAGTTCTCCCCAGCCCTCCCTCTGCTTTAAGTCCGGGCCCTCCGGTTTCACTTCAATGTCTGTCACACCTCTCTGGTGCAAAGCCCCATGCAAAGGCTGAGTCTAAACTTCATAATGAAAGGACAGTTTTCTTCTCTCTGAATGATCCTCTCCAGGCCTTAGAAAGTCTTGCCTTCTATAGTGGCAGGAAGGGTGGCACTGGGCAATTTCTAGATGGTTCGGGTAGACGAGGTGAAGGAAGGAGTCTTGGAGCCCTCATGGCTTTTATACTTTTTTGTTGTCAGAGGCGGCCAGGTCCATGGCAGGCAGGGGTGCGGGGGGGCCGGGAGGCTGGCAGGCCTCCCAGCCCCCGGCGCATCTCACCTTCTCGACTGCTTCTTCTGCTTCTACTGCACCTCTTGTTCCGCTACTGGCGTCCTGTTCTCCCGCTGCTGGTGCTGCTCTCGCTGCTGCTCATTGGTCTTGCTGCTCATGTTGGTTGTTCCTCTCGCTGCTCATTCATTGGTTCTGGCATCCTCATGATGCCACCCATGTAAGCCCAAACTCAGGTGCACTCACTTGTGCATGCCCACCTAGGGATGCACGCAGCACCGCAGGTGTCCATCATTATACCAGTGGCGGGAGGGCAGGAAAGCCTGAGAATTCTCAGACCCTATACCTTCTCTATGCCAACCTCCATCGCCAGCACCCCCCAACACCCCAACAATTTCACAGGCAGATGAGCAGTTCAGAGGAGGGGGAATTACGCCAAGGACCTCGGAGACCAAGGCCTGCCTCTCCACGGGGACAGGTTTCTCATTCAGGTCCAATTTCCTGCCCTACCCTGCACCCAGCACTGAGCTTAATAATCTTCCTCCCTGCTGATTGTCTTGTACCGAGCCCTGCTTTTCACCAGGCCACCAGTTCCTTTCCTTTCCTGCCCCACCCTATTTTTGAGATGTTCTCTCGTCTGCCCAATTCCAATAGGAATAAAGGAATTCTCCCGTATTGTTTGTTCACCCTTGAACTGACAGCCCACCTGATGTTTAGCAACAGAGCAAGTACTCATCTTGCACCTGAGCAGGGCCAGGTGCCCTCCTGCCCAGCCCAGTATCTCCCCCCACTCTCCCAGGGTTCAGCCACCACCACCTGTGTACTCAACACCCTTGGCCCTTTCAGCCAGGCCCCGCCTCCGCCCCGACTCCACCTGCTGGCAGCCTAGGTTATGGCAGCTTGGGAGCCAGAGGGGGCTGCAGGACTGCAGGACTGGAAAGTACTGCTTGGTCGTCCATCAGTGGGTGAAACTTTGATCTCTGTCTTTGTGCCAGGTTAATCACAGGCTCTGTTCCTGCCACTGGGGAACTTACAGTCATGATAGATTTGCTCTAATTCACCTGGTTCCTCTCCTTCCACCAGACAGGTCAGTTGGGCATAGAGGGACCTGTATTTGGAATCTACAAGAAATCGCATTTTAAAAATAATAAAATTCTCTACATTTTGTATGTATTACAGTTTCAGGCACATGATCTTGTTTTATTCTAGAAGGGTGGCATGTAAAATCAAAAAATAATTGGGGACGCACCTTCCAATCTATGGTGGCTGGAGTCTTGTCCAAGGTGAGAGGGGCAGAGGGAGGAGGCACCAGCCTCATTTTATGTTACATGAAGACAGTAGGGACCTGCTCCACAGACCCAGTAAATGCCAAGTGCTGGACAGTTCCCCCCAGAAGGCCTGACTGTGGGATCCTGTACCCTCCAATCAGCACCAAGCAGTGAGTCGAATATGACAGAACACTTCATGCCGACAAACACTGAATCAAGTGGGACCAACATGAAAAAGAGAAGCGACACACTAAAAAAGAAAAATAATAATAAATTACATGGGCATAACAAGCAAAATCCAGCACAATGAAAATACAGGGAAAGCAAGTCAAGGCTTGCTTTTCACATGAGACTGTCCTGGGCATGGCGGGGTCCCAGAGCCGGCTTTGAGAAGAACCGCATGCTCGCATGGAACGACCAGGCAACGTAAAAAGTGCACAGTGGGGGGCAAGTTCCAGGTAAGAAGTGATGCTCCTGGGAGAATCCCTCCCCCCAAAAAAGAAGCATAGAAACCGCAGAGAATCAGCCACGAAGAGCGCCAGAGAACCCCAAGCTACAGCTAGAGGCAGAGTCCATGGAGATCTGAGGATGTGGCCTCAGGGGTGGTGTTCGACAGGCCAGTATCCCCCTTTAACCTTATAGAAGCACTTGACACACCAGGAAGGAAACTCAGTGCCTTTTATTGTGACTGTAGCGTCATAAGCGGGCTGCGCTTGAGGTAGGTGGATCCTGGAAATCATTTCTAGGTCTGTTTCCACTGATCTCCTTTAACCTAGTGACTCTTACTTCTAGGACTCTACCCTCGATTCAGTCTCTAGTGTGTGGGGGAGGGGAGCTAACATACTCATAAAGATGGTCATCACACCACTATTTGATGAAAGACCCCAATGTGGAATCAAAGTAGTGTCGATGTTTAAATTAGAGAAGTGAGAGAAAATATCATTTGTATTTTGTATTGCACAGCCTTGAATATCCATCCATGTTTAAAAAAATGTGGGTGTTTCATGTTTAGAGAAAACTAGGCTGAGAATCCAACAGAAACTAGTAACTGAAACTATTGGTTAAACACAAGAACTAAAGCCCAGGCTAAGACCATTAAAGTAGGCAAGTCAGTAAAAAACTAGTGCATATTTGGGGACAAGTAAAAGCTTACTAACTAATGATTGCTAATTAAAATAATATTTTTGCTTATCTGATTGGGGAAGATTAATAAAATGTTCATATTC
Source organism: Galemys pyrenaicus (assembly GCA_019455555.1). NCBI lineage: Eukaryota > Metazoa > Chordata > Mammalia > Eulipotyphla > Talpidae > Galemys > Galemys pyrenaicus. The sequence continues at coordinate 7,245,717 of JAGFMF010012000.1, forward strand.
AAATTCAGTATGGACTTTGGCTCCACTTGATTCAGTGTTGTCATGATGAAATACTATGAAAAGGAAATGGCATTTTCACACCTTGTACATAAAGGTCCTTAAAAGAAAAGAAAAAATTCTTCGATCTAGTTATCAACCATCCCAAGAAAACTAAACAAGTTTACTCCTTATAATTTTGTTATTCAAGTAAAATCTTAGAAATAATGTGACGCCCAGCACTCATTGGGGATTAGCTTTTTAAAAAGTTACGTAAGCTTGAAAGCACTGGAAGCTTTAAGCTTTCGTGCTGACGTGAAATCACATCAGTGTATCCGGTGATGTACGTGTACACCAAGTGCATGTAAGTCAAAGTCAGATTAGGGAGTAGTAGACAGTACCATCAAAGTTTGGCTTAGACACATATTTTCCTTACAGACCTTTTTTCTTTCTACATATCCATTTTCCAAATTTCTACAATGTTTAAATATTGTTTAGATAAAAACCGTGTATCAAATATGAATAAATTCTAAAATAATATCCACTGGTAGACTGGTAATAAAATGAGGGGATGTTTCTGTCAAATAATTTAAACTATTGGATTCAAAACTAAATACACTGTGATCACATCTGCGTAAAAATACACACAGAAACTTACTCACAGTGATCATTTGGTAGGTGAGATTAAAGCTGACATTTTTCTTCTTTCTGCTTTTTAATTCATTCATATTTTAAGACACAATGTTGTTTAAATTATATTTTATCATTTATGTCAGAGAAAGGTAGGCCTAAGGAAGTTGATACATGTGTTAATTAAGATAATACTATTAATATTATTATTAATAATATTAACTATTAACTTTAGAATTCTATTGACCCCCTAGAAGTTTCTTTCTTCCTCCCACATGGTCCAAAATGAGTATTCCTGGTGAGTAGTGCCCCCTTTTACTCTCAACTACCCTAATTTGGACTGTCGTTACATGGGCAGCCCATGATGAAGGACCCCAGACTCAGTCCCCAAAGGACAGTCGCAGTCACCTGCACCAGACCCCGGGAGGGACAGAGCCTGCTGGTGAGTCAGCACAGGGCATGTGATGGCCAGGTCTGGAATGCCCCGTCTCACCTCCGCTCACTCGCATCCCACAGCCGCCCACAGCCTCAGTAAGGCCGGGCCATGTCGTCCACCTTTGTCTCTGGGAGTAAAAGGCTATTTTATCCCCTAATCTGCAGTGCATCTCCTCGGCCACCATGCTTAATAGTGTTTGCTATCCATAAGGATCATGAGTCCAAGTGCTTTTCCTTCTTGTAACAGATGACTCTTTTCTGAAAAGTTAGATAACATAAAGATGAAAATGAGTCACATAGTTATTCTGGCAGTTGCCTGTTTTTAATAAAAACAGTATCAAACTATATGTGCATTTTACATTCTACTTTTTCTACCTAATATTGGAAGATACAAATGCTCCGGGCCACTAAGGAATCTTGCAAAACATGAAGATTTTAATAGCATTATGAACGTATATAGTATAAATTACCATTCTCCCATTGTGCTTCTATTTGGATTGTCCAAGCATTTTTAGAAGAGAGTCTCAGGGAGCAGTGCACCCCATCTTCTTCTCACATTTACCCACCAAAGCCAACCACTGAGTCTCAAAAGTGAGCTTTTCTGCCAAAAAACATGGGGGACCTTGAAATTTTTCCAGATCCTTCTCTGTCATGGCCAGCTCTTTCACCTTCTATTCTGATGGGAAGGTTTTGTGCAGATCCCATAGAACATGCTCGAGCCAATCATGTACCTCCCAAAAGCTCAGTCTTCCCTTTGCCACCCACTCTTCCCTACCATAATGAGAGCAAAGGCCAGGTTTAGGCAAGAAAGGTGACTAGTTGCCAGCAGGCACCTGTGTTGGGAAGACAGTAGCTCTGGCACAGCCGCCTCCCAGGCCTGCTGCTCCATAAAATGACCATAACTTCCCAAGGAGCTGCCAAAACGTCCTTCTGAGAGGTGGTGAGGGCAGCCCTGAGGATGCCCAGCTCACCTCTGAAGCCCACTGGTCTCCTACAAAGCCAAGAGCAACTATCAACAGATGCTTCTGAATAGAGCAGAATCAGCAGGAAGAAGGAAGAGCCCCAGCCACATCTCAAAAGATTGTATGGGGCCCAGGGAGGCTGTGGGAAATATCCTATTTGAATGTCCCAACATCCCAGGGGAGAAAAAAAATGGCAACTGACGGAAATGTAATACAACAGTCAAAATTATATGTAACCAGCTATGAATGTTGAGAAACATATCACAGTGTTATCTATTCAACTATCACAATTTTTTTTCATTGCATAGAAAATTTAAAGGCTCCTATCTGTTCTCATATACCCCCTCTCCATCCAAATGTGATTTCTAATCCCTACCCTCTGACAAACAGGCTATAAAAAATTACTGCAAGGTATATACATAAGAAGAGTGCACAAAACATAAAACCACATTTGAAGGACTAAGGCAAGCGTTACAATTTACATCAAGAAACAGAGCACAGGCAATGTCCCACAGTCCCTGTATGCCTCCTCCTGGACTTCATGCCCTGTCCACCCTCCAACCCCAGGCCAGTACTGTCGTCACTTATGTGACTCCCACACTTTTGCTTCTCATCATACTTTTATCACCTACGTACACATTTCTATCCAATATATAGAAACGTGAAAATTGTGTTTTTAGTCTAGCATTCATTGGAAAGTAATCTGTCTTTCTCTAGCTGCCCTTAAGATTTCTCTCATTTCCTTCCAGCATTGATGTCTAGGTATGCATAGCTTTTTACTACTCTGCTTGAAACTTACTTATCTTTGGCCTCCCTGGTAGCACAGGGGTTAAAGACATAGTGTTGTCCAGCTATCACTAGCCTCTGCAACATTAGTTTGATCCTGGTCACAGAACTAAGCCACATAGGGCGCAGCAGACCTCTCCTGCCCCGCCCGCCGCTCCCCTCAGCAGTGCGTTTCAGTGCCCCCACCCCATTCTGCTCCCCACTTTGCCTCTGGTGAATCCTCTCACCCCCCACACCTCTGGTCTGTACCCCAACTCTTGTATGCATGAATAAATAAATCTTAAAAACATAAGAAAAGAAACTTATTTATCTTCTTCAACATTTCATTGGGTGTTTTTCATCAGTTTTGAACAAAATCTAAGTGTCTCCTTACCATTTTTTCTTATTTGCCTTCTTTCTTTTAGATCTCCAATTAAATATATGTTCAACCTTCTAAGTCCACTAAGAATTTAACTTCAGTTATTTCACGTTTTGCTCTCAAAGTTGTATTAGGTCTTTTTCAAATGTTTCAAATGTTATCACTTTTTAAGTTTCATATTCCCTGCAGCTCTTTAAAGCTGCAAGGACTAGGAAATGGAAGAACGAGGCGTTACCAGGCCTTATGCATTGTAGGCTACTATTGAATTTGGTGAGTTTTGGCCCTGGACACAGTACCCAGAACGCCCTCCTTACTGCCCTGGGCTCCCCTTTCACTGAGTCAGCAGCTGCTGGGGAGAGCAGTGTGGCTTAGGCTACTCCTTACTCTCTCTTTCCTCTTATTAATGGCAGTTGTTGGGCAAGTCTTCTGGGAAGCGTTGGGTGATGAAATCCATCACACCAGCAGGAAAACGGGACCCTAAATTGTCCAGCTCCCACCCCCACCCTTCCTTCTCCTCTGGGGGGAGTGGGGAGAGGGCTAAAAGTCCCATAGGCGGTAGCAGCAGGAACAACTGACTGGGTTGCCTTCCTGGGAAGATGCAGCTGCTTCTGTTCCTGGTGGCCCTTCTCCTACCCCCCAGGACTGAGGCAGGTAAGTACCCACTCCCTCCCGCAGGGGCGGACCCCACCGTACAGACTCTGGAGCCGACTGCTTAGGCACTTCCTAACCATATCACTGGGCAGGTGGTTTGAATCCACAATTCCTCTCTGGCCTTGTCTATAAAACTGGAAATGTTAATGTCGATGTCACAGAGACGCTATGAACGTCGAACTACTAGCGTCCATAAAACTCTAGGAATCGCCCCAACACGGAGTTGGTGTGCTATAAATGTGCTCTCTGAATTCGTTCTGCAGCCCATGCCAGAGCCCAGAAGATAAGGGTACAGCAACCACTGTACTATCAGCTCCCACCAGATTCCTAAACACCAGACTTGTGCTGGCCACAAGCTGGACTCAGAGGGACCTGGGAATATCCCTGAAGAAGGAAGCAGCAGGGATCTTCAGGGAGAGGGCGCTCCAGAGGGTGCGGGTTGCCCTGCCCAGTACAGGAGGCTGAGCTGACTTTGCCCAGAGAAGGGTTGTTTCCTCCTTGGGGGGAGATGGAATCCCCTGAGGTCTGGGATAGGGAATGGGTCTCCCCTGGCCCACCCCAGCCACAGTGCTCCCTATGAAAGCCTGCATCCTCTTCCAGTGTGTGGGTACACAGTGGGTACACCGCTGACTCCTTATGCTGCCTCATCTCTCCTGCCTCCCCATCTTATCACCTTTCTGGCCCCCATGGTGGCCACACCTCAGCTCAGAGAACACTGAGATCAATGCCAGATGCTTCCTTCCAGGGAAGATCATCGGAGGCAGAGAAGCCAGGCCCCATGCCCACCCCTACATGGCGTATCTTCAGATCCAAACTCCCGTGTTGCCGACCACTTGCGGGGGGTTCCTGGTGCGTGAAGACTTTGTGCTGACAGCAGCTCACTGCCAGGGGAGGTGAGTTCCTAAGGGGCTCCCGGGTGGCCGGGACACAGGAGCAATGAGAGGCAGCCTCTGAAAGCCGGTTCTAGCAACGAAAGGGTGAAAGGACACCACACGGGTGTCGTAGAGGAGGGAATGGACCATGTAAATGAAGAGAAAGGAGAATGTGATCTAGAAAAGACCAAGCGGAGGAGGTGGAAGGCATGCACTGGGGCTCAAACTATGAATTCAAGGAACTCCTCAAGCTGTTCTGGGGAGACAGACGCATGTGTTTTGTTGTGAATGTGTGGGGTCACATAGTGTGTATTTTCGGTCTGATCTTCCGCTCAGTGTACTCTGATAGCCCATACCGTTGTGCGTGTCAGTAGTTCCTTTTCCTTTATGAACGAAGAGGGTCCCATTGTGCCACCACAGGGAGCGTGTGAGTCCTTTTCTGGTCACGGTGTCCCCTCAAGCCCCAGCTGGAGGCTGTGGAGAAGCAGAAGGCACAGAGAGCTCAGCCCTGGAGCCCTCTGGGTCTTCGAGTCTCTCAGCAACAGTCTCGCCCTGCCAGGGGCCTGTAGCTCCTGCGGCTCCCTCCCACCTCTCGGCCGCCTTCCCTTTGCAGCTCTATTACCGTTAAGTTGGGCGCCCACAATATCAGGAGGCAGGAGAGGACCCAGCAGAGCATAGGCGTGCGCAGAGCCTTCCGCCACCCTGGCTATGACCCGCAGAACAACCAGAACGACATCATGTTACTGCAGGTACCACCTGCCTGGGCCTCTGGCTCTCCAGCTGAGCTGGCTCCTCCCTGCACGGGGTTTCCGGAAAGGGGGTGCGGGGAGGGTGTCCCTGGGGTGAGAGAGGCCCATGGGCCCTGAGTTTCCACACTCTTCCTGCCAGCTGCAGCGGAGGGCCAGGAAGACCCGAGCTGTGCGGACACTGGGCCTGCCTCAGTCCCAGGGCAGGCTGCGTCCAGGGACCCAGTGTATGGTGGCCGGCTGGGGCCTGGTCAGCCTGAACAGGAGAACCGAGAAGCTCCAAGAGGCGCAGCTGAGGGTGCAGCAGGACCGGGCGTGCAGCAGGCGCTTCAGAACATATAACAGCCAAACGCAGATTTGCGTGGGGAGCTCCCGGGAGAGGAAGTCAGTCTTCAAGGTAAGGCCGCGGGCAACTGCCGACACTGCCCGAGACAGAGGGGCCTGGGCACACTGGGCAGTAAAAGTCCACAGCCCCATGGCCTCCGGCGGGGACCCGGGCACTTCCCCCATCACTGCTGTGTCCCGAGAACGGGAGAAGCACAGGGCAGTTTGTACTCTGCAGTGTTGGGCTGGGGAAGGTGAGGCACTTTCACTTGGGTTAAATGGGAGACAGTAACCGGAGCCAGAACTGAATTCGGAAGCTTGACTTCTACCTCACTTACACCGGGCAACTGAAGGAGCCCACCAGCAGCCTCCCCCTTCTCTGTGGGCCGCCTTCGGGCCGCAGTGGGGAGGCCTGGCTTAGTGGCCCCTTCTCTCTTCACCCACAGGGGGACTCCGGGGGCCCGCTGGTGTGCAACGGTGTGGGCTGGGGCATCGTCTCCTATGGGAATGACGTCGGGACTCCTCCAGCCGTCTTCACCAGGGTCTCGAGCTTCATACCCTGGATAAAGAGAACAATGAGGCGGTTCAAACAGTCAGACTGAGACGCTACCCCACCCCGTCCCAAGCCACCACCACCCCCGCCCCCATGATGGATTCTTCTTCTCTGGGGCAGAGAACAACTCTAGGGCGGTTGCCAGAGTCTTAATAAATGTCCATGTCGAAGTGAAAATAACCAGTTTCTCATTCGCTCATTAAACATCATTCAGTAGACAACAGGTGTTTGCCAGCACTGAGTCTGAGCGCCTCCAGAAGAATGGGGTCTCTTCCCAAGACAAATGACCCTGCACCCCATGCTCAGGATGAACTTCTTCTTATTCCCTCCTCAAAGCCATCCATACCCTGCTCTCCTCTCTCTCCCCTCCTCCACCACCTGGTGAACAGTGGAAGACATGTGTGTCCTACCTAGTACCCCAAGGGTACTAGAAAGTAAAGAATCTCCTAAAACCCTAGCCACTGTAGCCTCACATAGCACGGGCAGATCAGAGGATAGAACAGAAGCATCACAGAAGGCCCAGTGATGCCGTGATAAAGGCGGCATCTCCAATTTCGGTGGAAAGTGAACTTTTCATAGATGGTGCTAAACAACTACGTAGTTAATTGGAGAGGAAACATAAAATTGAATCAACTCCTTACAACATCATCCAAAATTGACCTGAAATAGATCAGAGATCAGAATGCAAAAAATAAATAAATAAAAGTACTAGAAAAAAGAAAAGGTCTCACTTAAAAATAGCTAGTAGACACCTGAGTTCACCTCCAGAGCACTTCTCGCGAGGCCAAAGAGGTGGGAGGCACCAGGTCCATCAACAGCCCACGCCGCCGCCTCACCCCTCACGCCGCAGACCCGGGCACTGTAGATCTGTGTTCTCATTTTCGGTGTGATGCTTCTTGCTTTGGTGCTCTGAAGTTATGTAAAACTCCACACAAAATACTGACTAAAATAACATGACTGTTTCTGTACCCTAAAAATTATCCCATGACCATCTATATCACCATTATATTGAAATGCATTTCCAAAGTCACATAATTTAGAGTAATGCTTCCAACACCTTCTATAGGTGCTGGAACTATACAGAACCACTGGCAAGTTTTTCCTCTGTCAAAATGTTAGTGATTCCTCGCAGTGTGACATGTACCATATGAACTTTTGCAATTTCCATAATCTTAAGTGGAATAGTCATGGAACACATATTTTATCAAATTCAACTGCCTATATACAGAGACGTTTTGGTATATTTGACCATTCTTTCATAGGTTTTTCTTATCCAAAAATCATTTGCCTAATATTCAGTGTAAGCCATCTATCAGCAAAATTTTGATCAAAAATAAATCTTTAACAGAATTGCCATTCTCTCAGTACTTGCTACCAACTACCCCAGCAAGTGTTCTGGAGGTGAACTTGGGTGTCTACTAGCTATTTTTAAGTGAGAACTTTTCTCTTTTCTAGTACTTTTATTGTTTGAATGTTTGTTTGTTTGTTTTGCATTCTGACTCTGATCCATTTAAGGTACCTACAATACGCCTGCTTTGGGGGAGAACCATCTCTTTATCAAGCATTTGCACAATGCTTGATAGTGAGGAGTGGGGAGAAGAGAGCAGTGGGTCAGTCCCCAGCCAGCCCCTCCTCTCTGTGACTTTCACTCAGAGCCCAGTTTTGAGAGGCAGTAACATAAAAAACCAAACCCATTCCACACTTCCATCTACCTGTCAGCACTTGTGAGGCAGCGCTCTGCCTCCAGCTTCTCTGCTAGGAAAGTTTCCTAGACTTCACTGTGCTCACCTCCTGAAGACAATTTCTTCCATGACCACCAGAAGCCAGGCCCACCAACTGCCACAGCCTTGTACACTTCCCTATTAAGTAAGCCTCAGCAGCATATTATGCAATAAAGTGTTTTGCACACTGAAAATTAGTACAAAAGGACAGAATTCCATACACACACATATATGCTCACTTTCTTTCTCCAGATGCAGTCTCTTTGCATTACAGCAATGAGGGGCCAGGGACCCTCCAGGGTACAGGCACGATCTTCCCAGCAGGGCCCAGGACTCCCTCCAGCCACCCTCTGGCCTTTGTCCCAGAATAACAAGAAGAAGTCCAGGCCTGGGATACAGAGGGGACACAGCCAGCTCGGGCAGTGCTGGGGGCGTCACAGTCTGGAATCTGCTCGTCCCCTACAATCAAGCCTGGTGACTGATGCCCTTTCAGTCCCTTCCTGGGACACCTGCACACTGAGAAGGAGGCAGAAGGACTGGGGGATGATGGAGCTGAGAGGAGGGAAGCCAGAGGGTGTGGCTGAGGCTTGACCCCCTTCTGTCCACAGGGGGACTCCGGGGGACCGTTCGTGTGTAATGGTGTGGCCCAGGGCATCGTCAGCTATTCTTACATTGATCCTGAGGTGCTTCCCCGGGTCTTCACCAGGATCTCCAGCTTCCTGCCCTGGATACACACAACAATGAGACGCTCCTGGGGTAACGAGACCTCTGCCACTAGGTCTCAGTCAGCATCACACGTGTGGGGGCTGCTGTCTGACTCTCAATAAACACCACGTCCCAGGGACTGTGTCTGTGGTCTCTCTGGCCGTCGACTGAAATCAGCTGTGCTCCGGGTCCACCTCCCCGTCTTCTCCTCCCCTCCCCGCTCCCCTGCATCTGCCCACACAGGCCACCACTCACACCTGTGCCCCCCCAGCATCAGCATCTGCACAGGTGGGTGCCTCTGCCTGGCCCCACCAGGAGGGGCTGTCTCCCACAGGACAATGGGACTCACCTCCCAGACTCTCAGGGTGGCTCCTTCCTGTATCCAGCCCGACCAGGGGAGAGGGCGCTGCCAAGGTCACTGGAGAACGAGGACCTGGGAAGGCAGGAGGGGATGGCGGGACATGGGCCACACAGATGGGCAGCCCAGGCCACAGGGAGCTCCGGGCAGTCATTCAGCCACTTCTGAGACCACCCCAACCTGGGCGCTCTGCCCGGCAGGATGGAGGGGTGGAGGGCCTGCGAAGTTTAACTGGTCCTGAGCTGAGTCTAGACCACCCCTGGCTCCGCAGCCCCGGTCTGAGTTTAGGTC
>JAGFMF010012000.1:7257420-7270174 GCA_019455555.1 Galemys pyrenaicus
AGGCTGAGTCAATAAGGATATGGCTGGTGCCATGGCCGTGAACACCTCCCAACCTGGCTGTTGCCAAGACTGGGCATGGATGATGCTGAGCTCTCACCTCATATGAAGCCTTCCTTGTTCTCCGATCCCCTGCACATAGCTGGATGTTGCTGTCATAAATATGATGAGGGAACCAACGCAGGCAAACACTTTCCTTTTGAACTCTAAGATCTGCCTCCTGCAGTTTATTTGCAGGCTGGTCAGTGACACCAAGGAGCCCCCAGCCGGCCACAGTGCACAGCCTCCCCGGCCTCACTGAGTTGTTCTCGCTGGGCAGCCTGATGATTTTCACAGCGTCATTCAGCTTGGCATTCCTTTCAAGCTGACAGGGAAAAAAATAGGAAAGGAAGCCTTAGCTGCTAAGACTCACAAGACAGTCATAGGTTGCCCGTTCACAACCCTAGGTCACTAGGAGGTCATAACAGGGACGGGGGTGAGAATAAAGTCACAGAAGATGCAAAAAGCCCAGGACCAAATGTGCAGGACCAGGAAGAGTATTGCTACCTGCAGCAACATGATGTCGTTGGCACAGTTCTCCCGATTATAATCTGGGTGTGGGATGGCTCTCCTCACCGCAGTGACCTGCCAGGTCCTCTCCTGCTTGGTGACATCGTGGGCGCCCAGGATGATTCTGATTGATCTGCACAGAGGGTGAGGGAGAGGTCACAGGAGATACCCCCAGGAGCCTAGGCAGGGCGGGGAGGGCTGCAGCTGAGGGATATGGAGACAAAACAAGGCTCAGGGCTCACTGTGTGCGCCTCTGCTTCTCAGCAGCTGAGGGAGGATTCCAGAGCTACTGGGAACCACTCTGTTCACCCCAGGGCTCAGTTTCCCCAGGAAGACATGTGAAATTGCATCAGTCTGCCCCTGAAGCCAGAGAGGCCAGCTCCACTGCAGGGCCCTGCCCTCCACCAGCTGCCTGCACCGTCCCCACGCACTCCTGGGGCCTGGGGAGCTCCTGAGAAGCAGGGCCCCAGGCGGGGTGGGCTTCTGCTGCTCTCACCTCCCATTGCAGTGAGCGGCTGTCAGCACGAAGTCCTCTCGAATCAGGAAACCACCACACCTCATGGTGTTAAAYGGTTTGTCACCAAACCAGCTCTCAGATTCCGGAACTGATATCCGTAGACACGCCATGTAGGGTCGGGAGTGCGGTCTGGCCTCATGTCCCCCGATGATCTCTCCTGAAGGAAATGTCTGGTCTGCTGTGCACCCACTCAGGCCCTCACCCCCACGGCTCACTGCAGGGCATTTGGGAGCCCAGGTCAGGAGAGCCGGGGCGGGAGCGGGAGGCTCCCTGACCCCCTCTTCCCGCAGGAGGGAAGCCAGCTGCTCTGCCTGGGCTCTCCCTCCCCCAAGCTGGAGGTGACGCAGGAGTAGGGACAGTCCGTGCTAGAGGCTCTGACAATTCCTCTCTCCTGTCCTGTCAGGTGAGGTTCAAGGCTCTTGTGAGTCTGTGCCGTCTCTGAACAAGGCAAAGCAGTCTTCTGGGGACAGTGTGGCACCAGGCCTGCTGTTTCTCTCCTAAGCAGATATTGAGGGAGCCCTGTCTCATCCCCACCTGGAGCCAGGCCCATGCTGCCCATGGCAGGGGGACAGTACTTTCTCTTTGTCAGTTCCCACCCTCTGCACCTCCAGGGAGGCTCCACTTTCCCATGGCAAAGCAGAGGAGCTGGCGGGGTGAGGGGGGCAGAAGCACCACTGGCTCTTCCTGAGAACAGCCTTGTGCCCGCGGGTTCTGCTGGCAGCGCACCCTGCCCCACCTTGGTCTGATGTGGACAGGAGCTGAGCTTCAGTGTCCTGGCAGGGGAACCCCATGCATGAGAAGGGACAGAGGAGCTGTGGCCTCTGAGATGGGGAAGGTCACTCACCTGCCTCTGCCCTGGGGGGCAGCAAACAGGCCAGCAGCAGCAGGAGCAGGAGCGGCTGCATCTTCCCAGGAAGGGGGCTCAGGTAGAGCCGCTGGCGCGTCCTTCGCCTTGGAGGATGGAGGTGCAGGTGGGCGCAGTGTTCTGGTGCTTCCTTTCTGGTTCTGTGGTGCGTCCTCCTCCAAGGCTTTCAAGAAGGCTGCCCCCACACACACAAACCTGCTGATGACGCTTCCTGGGAGGTGTGAGGATACAGTGGCCCCATCGTACCACAGCTGATGACTCAGAAAAGATCACTTGTTCAGCCCAGACAGGAGCACCAGGCTGAGGGTGAGGCGCATAGGACATTGTATTGAATAGTAGAGGTGCCAGAGCCCCAGAAATCAAGCCCCAAGAACCAACCACCGCCCCTTCATCTCCGTGTTGCTCAGTCCTAATAACATAACTTCTTGGACTATGAGCAGGCCCTTCGCAAGCTGTGACCAGACGCAGGCGCGGGCTGCAGGGCCAGGGGTCAAAGACAGTAACAGCCACAGCCGCTACATCCAGACAGCAGCGCTCCCTCCCAGAGGGTTAGGTACCGTCCCCTCTAATCACACATGCGCAGTGACGCCATCTCTCCTCACTGCTGTTGCTACCAAAGCTGATCCTTGATGTTACTCACTAAACAGCAGGTCTCTGTGGCCCTGGGAGTCGAGTCCACCGCTCACAAGCCTTGTCTTCCCGACTTTGGCTGCACAGGGTGGGCCCCTGGGTGGTCCCACTAACCACAGGAGCCAAGACTGGCAGAGGACGGCCTCTCCCGGAAGTCTATGCCTGAGCTGTCAGTCCCATGGGAAGTGGGCAGGTGCTGGCGCCAGAGCCCAGGAACTGACCTTGGTGCTCTCCGACCTCTGGGTACACCTCAAATCATGCAGCTGATGAGAGAAGCCACACAACACACACAGCGCGCATGTTCCTTTTGTTCCTCGACCAGAGCAGGACAACACAGGGGCAGATGTACCCGGGGGAAATGCTGGCTCATCCCTCAGGACAGTAAAGATAATTTTAACAAGTAATGAGAATCAAGGACTTCATAATGTTGTTCTCTTTTTATAATTTTCCAACAAGTGTAGATTTATTGCAACTTAAATTTAAACTAGGAATGAAATATTATAGTGCCATGGACATATACTTTTAAGGACATGGAGAAAAGGCTTCAGTTGTTAGGTTTAGTGAGATTAAAAATAAATGGCACTGTAGATCTTATATGATCCCAGGGTTTATAACTCAGTGCTTAGGTAACAGTCTGTCTATGGGAGATTGAAATGAGTTACAGTTTTCCTTCTTATTTTATACATTCTTCATGGACATACATTAACACAGTAATCAGAAAGGTCATTTATTTTTAAGTTGCATCTACTACTGTGCAAATTCAAATTTGTTCACCTCTTTGGTATATTTGGTATTTGGCATTATTTGGGGGGGATGCCATTGCTAATGTTATTATATTAATTTCCTTTATTGGATTACTCATTGTGATGTATAGACCAACAACTGAGCTTGTATCCGCCATGAATTTATTTATTCATTTAGCAATTTTAAGGCTTTTCTGTATAGGTATGGACATGTCCTCTGCCAATAGGTAGTTTTACCTCATTTTTTCCAATTTATATGTCTCTTATTTCATTGTCTTGCATAATTTTCTGTCTAGGACTTTGAAGTCAATTATCAAGTAGTGGTGATGAAATAGGCATGCTTATCTTGTTCTTAATATCAGTCTTTTACCACTGCGTATTAATGATAACATTTGGGGTTTGAGTAAACACATTTTATGATGTTATGGAAGTTTCCTTTTAGTCCTAGCCTGCTGAAATATTTTTCCCCTTAAAAACAAGAGTGATTTTCATTTTGTTAAGTGAATTTTCTGCATCTCTTGAGACGATCATGTATTTTCCCTTCATTCTATTACTATAGTGGATTACAATGATTGAATTTCTAATGTTGAATCACCCTTACTTTGTAGGGTGAATCCCAGTTGGCCATGGACTGTAACCCTTTTATTGTGTCTTTGTACTCAATTTGATAGTTTCTTGTTGAGGAACTTTGCATCTGTCTTCATAAAGGACATCGGTCTTCAAGTTTTCCTTTGTTATCTGTCTGCTAGGTACCTGGGCATGCTAGCCTTTTAGAATATGTTAGGAGGTGCTATTCCCTGTTCAATTTGTTCTAAACAGTTTGAATGAGATTGCTGGTAATTCTTTAAGTGTTTAGTGGGATTTACCAATGATACCATCTGGGCCTGGGCTTTTCTATGTTGGGAGATTCCTGATTGCTGGTTTAATCTCCTTGTAGTAGTTCTGGTCATATTTTTATTTCATCTTCAGTCAGGTTTGGGGGTTTCTGTTTTTCTAGGAATTTGCCCATTTCACTAGATAATCTGCTTTGTTGTTGTACAACTGTAGATACCAACTCCACAAATTCTTTTAATTTCTCTCGCTAGGTAGTAATGTCCTCATTTTATATTCTGGTTTTAATACTATAAATCTTATCTCCCTTTTCTCATTGATATACTTAAAAGTATCAATTTTGTCTATATTTTGAAAGAAACAACTTTGGGGTTGTTGATTCCATTTTGTTGATCTCTGTTCTAACCTTTACATTTTTGGGGGGGGCGGGCGGTGCTGCCTCTGGTTAGTTGATCTTCCTTTTCTCATTCCTTTAGAAAATTCTAAAATTCCTTATAGTTCTTGAGGTGTTAATTTGATATCTTTCTCCTTTTGAAATGTATGGTTTATATCTATATATTTCTCTCTAAACACTACTCTTATAGAATCCTGTATGTTTTGGTATGTTGTGTTTTCATCTTTGTTTGTCTCATGGTCATTTATACTTTGACCCTTTAGTTATTTAAGTGTGTTGCTTGATTTCCATGTCTGTGAGTTTTCCTTCCAATGCTGATATCTAGTTACATTTCATTTCATTAAGGTTGAAAAAGATTATTTGTAACATTTTGCATTTAGTTATTAGAAATTTAATTAATTTAAGTGTTTAAAACTTTATGAGAAATGTTGTATGCCCTAACATAATGTTTATCCTGGAGACTGCTTCTTGAGAGAACATGCACTTGAGAGAATTTGTGTTCTGTGTGGGCTAGAATATTCGGTATAAGTGTTTCTCTAATTAGTTTATAGTGTTGTTCAAATCCCTGGTGTTTTATTAATTTTCTGCCTAAAGGTTCTATGCACATGTAAAGTGTGTTATTGAGCTCTCAAACTATTTTTAGAGAATAGCTCATTTATCCCCTTGATTTTCTGAATGTTTGCTTCATATACTTTGAACACCAATATGATTAATCAGTATGTTGAGCAAATTTGAATATAACAGCCAACATCATGAAGCTGGCTAACACTGATCCCTGACCTTCAATCCCCACACTATCATCTGAACAGCTATGATATTTCTTCATTTCACACATGAAACAGCTAAGACAATGAGAAGGGAAAGTACTTTTACACCTCCATCATGACATACATGTGCAAAGAGCAAGGGGTGGAATGCAGGAGTCTGATTCCATAGTCATGATCTTATCCATAGCTCCACAAACACACTGTTCCCTATATTTTTCAGGAAAAACTTTCTGAGGAAAATTAAAGTGTTGCTGAAGAATAGAGTTTCTGTTTATACCACTAATGTCAGCAATTCTGTTCTCTTAGTAGAGAAAGGTAGCCAGTCATGATGGAAAATGTAATTTCAATCACACTAATCCTTTCCTTAAAAATATTTAAAGTATTTTTAAAAGTATTTTCTTCATTATTTTCCTTGTTCTTTCCACACATTACCCACAGCATATTAAGCCAGGCACAGGAGTGGCATCCCCTAGAGCCTTAACCTCTCACATGTCACATCCATCACCTATTGGAAGTGGCTAGGACCATTCCTTTCAGGGAGTGACAATGACACAGTAACGTGACATTCCCATGCTCTCACGTGGCATTTGGTTCTACTGCTGTGAACTGATTTCCCTTGGACCCATCACCCTCTTATGTTGTGCCTCAAATCAGAATCTATATGCACAAAGGCTCACTGCCATCTCATGCCACACCCACAATAACCTTAGCGCCCCTAGATGTTTTTTGGCCCTATCACTTCTCCGTGTAGCCTAATCTATCAATAATTATGTTCCAGTCACCAGCAGAGGCAAAGCATGAGAACACTGTGACAGATACCACTATGAAGTTGACTACACCCTTCTAAGGGGTTCCCCCACCCAGCAGTGCAGAAAAACAACTCAGGTCGGGGATAGTTCAGCAAAACCGTGGAGTAAATAAATGCCCGGGTAATGAGAGGCCTACAGAGGAAGGAGAGAGGGTGTGGGTGGGAATGGTGTGCCATTTCCACCAAACCATGGGCAAGTACATCAATAAAGACTCAGAAAAGTCCACTGTTTTTCTGCACTGCTGGGTGGGAACCACTTAGAAAGGAGTGGTCAACTTCTCATGCTAAACATCCCTCATAATCAGGGTAATACAAATTAAAAACCATTTATCCATGGATTTCAGCACACCCTCAGGCGAAGACACTGGCTTCTCACTATCTCCTTAGTTTTGAAAATGCAGACAGGGGAGAGCCAGACCCCCTATTACCCAGAGCACATTCAGCAGATGCTGGGCCAGCCTTGGCTTCATCCTGAGGCTGGAGGCAAAGAACACACAGGCAGCTGCTGTGTGGTCTCCTCCCTCCTGCCATCACCCTGGCCTTCCACGCTCCTCCAGAATCCGGCCCAGGGATTCAACCCGCACCCAAGGCATCTAGCTGACAAGGTGGCGTGAGGCCTAAGATGGGGACACATTCAACACTTGTGCGAATGGGAGACTCTCCCAGAGTCACAGAGACACGAGCAGCAGGTGTGTCCCCGGGCTGGGGCCGAGCACACGGGGACTACACCTGAAGGGGCTCAGAGTCTCTCTTGGGAAGAGCAGGCAGCTCTGGGGGGAGGACGCAGGTGGCCACAGGACAGGGCAGTGGACTTGGGGCCCCCTCGCTGAATACTGACCATGGTTATGGTAAATCTGATGTTGTGTGTATTTTAACACAATATAAGGTCGTCACAAGAATAAAAGCCTCTCTGTAACACGAAGGGCACCAAGCTCTCTTGGTTGGGAAGTGGCTGGAGAAAGCGGGCAGCGACCCCCTCGCGCTCCTCACGCTGCTCATGCTTCGATGGAGCAGCTTCTCTCTCAGGTATTGGGTCTCTTCATGTCTGTCTGCAGTTCACCCCCTGGAGCCTCACCCCACCATCCCCCCGTAACGTGACCCTGAAGCAGGACCATGTCTGAGCACGGCCCACAGGGGCCATCCCAAGAGAAGCAGCAGAGTGAGAGGAGGAGGCTGGGGAGGGAAGGGGTGGCGGGAACCTGCCCGTTCATGCCCTTCCTCCTGCTCTGACCCACCGAGCCTCCTAATGCCCACAGCGGTGCTTGCGGCTGCTTCTTCCATGGACGGTGGAACCTTTCTGCCATAGTTGTCCTTGATAACGTTATACTATGTCCGTGGTCCCCTTGCGCTCTACGAGACAGACGTGCCTGCAAGTACCGCTTCTCCAGGCGCCTGCACTTTCCTTTATTTGTGTGTCTATCGACTGAGAAGCCCAGATAATTACAATCCGTTCATGAAGACCTCACGAGTGCATCTCCTGATCTCCTGATCTCCGGACACGCCGGCTGAGCGCAGGACAGGGCCTCTGTCCCCGGTCAGAGCAGCGAACCGTGAGCGGGTGGGGCAGCCGAGACAGCGGTGGTGCCAGCCTTAAGGCTCACACGGTGCCCTGCAGCCTGCGCCTCAGCCCGTGCGTGGCTGCGCCCACCCGAGGGCGCAGCCCAGGCGCTGTCCAAACACCTGAGGCAATTTTCCTTCAGAAAGCGATAGCGCTGCCTGCGTCCTGGAAATCCACGATGGAAACTGTGAAAACGCTCGCGGTTTTGTGACAAGATGCCGACAAACGATAACCAACGGCTCTAGGTCAGATTACATGCTATCACCACTGACTTTCCAAGTTCCCAACTTCACTGTCACTGGGCACTTAGCTCGCGTGCCCAGCACAGTGAGCAAGTCACCACAACATTGCTGAGCAACTCGGGGTTTGCCACCAAGGTGTGCGGAGGAGACAGAATTCATCAAAAATAATAGGACACTGACAGTCACACCTGGGACAGGATGGAGAATGAGAAGACACTTCCATGTTCCACCTCCTGTGCTCAGCACATGCAAAAGAAGAATTGTGTCAGTTTCAGAGAGTGAGATCTCCTCCAAATATGCTAATGTAGGAAGAAAACAGAAGTGACATGAACTCTCGGTGACTGCTTGTATCCAAGCAGAGTCACCCCTTGAACTGTTTCCATCAAAAGCTGACGGTCCTCCAGCACTCCGTGCAGAGAACTGGGTTCCTCAAACATGCTGGTTCCTCACCCGAGGGGGCTCAGAGAGCAGCCACTTCATGACATCACTGACCCAGGAACCTCGCCAGTGACAGGGAAGGCCTGACCATCAGAACGCGTGACAAAGCTGCTTCTCCTCAGCCTCTGCCTCTATTCCCAAAACTACTGTAATGCAGGGTCTTTACACCCGAGCTGCCAACAAGCTCAGAGCAGCCCTGACCTTGGGGTGACCCTGGGCCTGGACACACATGACTCAAGGAGCGTCTCTGTTCCACACACACCCCAAGACTTTCTGCGCGGCTGAACTTACCAACACATGATGGAGGAGCAGCTTACTAAGTGCTTCCGGAGAACCGCTGCTCCCTTCCCTTACATAAAATAACTGCTGGGTTGTCACCATAAGGAAGTTTACATAGTAGGACGGACCAGGGGCTCACATCTTAAGAAGAACTTGTCTGAACACAAATGGAGGCACCTGGGGTCATATTCCAGCAGTGGAGGTCTGTGCAGAGCTGGGGACACAGGCAGGCCCTGCCCAGCCCCCAAGCCCCAGTCCAGGATCTTCTTCCAGGGTAAGGTCAAGCCTACATGGCTTAGGGTTGTGGTTCCTGCAGCTCCCCCACCACATGCACCAGCAGGAAGCGGGACACGGTGATATGCACATCTTCAGAATGACTTTAACCAGAAGGAACTAAGCAGTCACCAGCCCGCCCTCTCTGACCTCACCTACAGGCTTGAAAAGCTGAGGGAGGAAGCAGGTGCCACATCAGACCTTATCAGCCTCAGACAAGATGCTGCCCCTCCTGTTCCTGCTGGCCAGTGTGCTCCTCTCCGGGGCTGCAGGAGGTGAGTGACCCTCTCTGTCCTCGGCTCCACCCGCAGCAGGCTCAGCCCACTGGGACACCGCCACAGGGCTCCTGGCTCAGTCTACTCCCAGGAATCGGCAGACACCAGACCCGTCTCTGCATACACAGGAGGCACAGGAGGCACAGGAAAGGGAACTACTCCAAGAGACCGGGGTCAGCTCCCTCCATGGCTCTCGCTCCTGTCTCCTGAAAAGGGACTCGTTATTAGGATGGGCGGGGTCAGGGGAGGGGAGAGCTGGAGTTGGTGTCTATAATTTCCATCTGCACACAGGTGTGGGTCAGCTAGGAGAGGGGCTGTCCTCTGCTCCCAGACTGAAGAAGTTTTCTCCTATTCAGGGTCCAACTGTCACCTTCTCCCTGTCCCCACTCTCTGGCACTCAAATCTATCAGGGGAAAACTCAGACACTAGGTAGCCCTAAGTTTCCATGGCACAGGATCCCATTTTTCAGGCCTGTGACTAGACCAAGCCTGAAGACGCAGGACACAGGGTGGCTGAGAAATGCGTGACAGAGGATCAACCAGGCCCGCTCAGAGCCATCAATTGCAGCGCTTCTAGAGATCTCTCCACAGGACATGCACTGCGTGTGTGTGATAGTCACCCATAGAGCTTCACCCACAGAGGAGCTGAGAACTAAGCAAGGAAACATTCACACGCAGCCCATGTGCCAGGGAGCCCGACTCACAGCCTGTGGTGTGGGGTCTAGAACAAAGACAGCCACCCCAGGCTACCACCCCAGCTTTTCTCAGGCTACAAGGCTACCTGCATATGTTTTATGAACAAAGAGATCCAGGGAAGTTTCTATTTCAGGAGACATCTACTGGGGCAAAGAGGCCAAACCACACTCCCGGCCCTACATGGCATTCGTGACATTCATTAATGACAAAGGTCGTCAGCACCAATGTGGGGGTTTCCTGGTACGAGATGACTTCGTGATGACAGCAGCCCACTGCTTTGGAAGGTGAGCAGCACACACAGGTCTCGGCATGCTGGGACCTCAGCTCTGCCCAGGAAATTCAGGAAGGTTCTGAGCACCTGAGCACACAGGAGCCGGTGACTTGTAACCAGGCAGAGGGAGGCCGGGCGGGCACTGAAACACCATCACAGCTGGGTCCCCTCTGCACAGTGAGGGTGGGGACCCCCCCGCCCTCTGCTCCTTCCAGCCTACTCAGCTGGGGGTCTATAGGCTGCTCTTCAACCTGCCCTCCAGAGACTGCCCTGAAGCTCCCACTTCACATCCACCTTGTTTTACAGCAACATGATGGTCACGCTGGGAGCTCACAACATCAGAAAGAGGGAAAACTCCCAGCAGGTCATCCCCGTGCTCAGAGCCTTCCCCCACCAGGGCTATGATGATGAGAGACTTGTCAATGACATCATGCTGCTGAAGGTACCGTCTGCTGGCTGTCAGGGCAAGGGCACAAGTTACTAGTGCCCCCTTGGGTGTGAGTTCTCTTCTCTGCTGGCTGTCAGGGCAAGGGCACAAGTTACTAGTGCCCCCTTGGGTGTGAGTTCTCTTCTCCTCTCATCTGGGTCAGTGAACAAGAACAGGGTGCAGGAAAGACTCCGATGGGGGTGGTGGGGTGGGAGCAGTGGGTACAGGCAGTCCCCCCACAGGCCTGAGCCAGCTGCAGGCCAAAACCTGATTTGCCCCCAACTCTCCTTTCTGACCAGCTGAAAAACAAGGCTTCACTCACCTCGGCTGTAAAAACCATTGCCCTGCCACATCACCGAGACGGGGTGAAGCCTGGGCAGGTGTGCAGCGTGGCGGGCTGGGGAACAATGGAAGGTGGAAAGACTTCAGACACACTTCGGGAGGTGGATCTGGAAGTGCAGGATGGGCAGAAGTGCAAGGACCTCTTCAGAAATTACGACAACTCCATCCAGATGTGTGTTGGAAAACCTAAGACCAAGAAGGCCAGTGGAGGTGTAAGGAGACAATCCCCTTTTCCATCTTTGCATAGGTTCTGTGAACTGGGGTGCAGGACTAAGCTTCTCCCATGCCACATCCAAAGTAGGCCAGGGACCCTCCAGAGTGCAGGCAGCATCTTCCAGCAGGGGCCCAGGTTCTCCTCCAGCCAACCTCTGGCCTTTGTCCACGATAACAAGAAGGAGTCCAGGCCTTGGCTAGCGGAGGGGACGCAGCCAGCTCAGGCCGTGCTGGGGGCGTCACAGTCTGGACTCTGCTCGTCCCCTACAATCAAGCCTGGGGACTGATGCCCTTTCAGTCCCTTCCTGGGACACCTGCGCCCTGAGAAGGAGGCAGAAGGACTCGGGGATGATGAAGCTGAGAGGAGGGAAGCCAGAGGGTGTGGCTGAGGCTTGACCCCCTTCTGTCCACAGGGGGACTCCGGGGGACCGTTCGTGTGTAATGGTGTGGCCCAGGGCATCGTCAGCTATTCTTACATTGATCCTGAGGTGCTTCCCCGGGTCTTCACCAGGATCTCCAGCTTCCTGCCCTGGATACACACAACAATGAGACGCTCCTGGGGTAACGAGACCTCTGCCACTAGGTCTCAGTCAGCATCACACGTGTGGGGGCTGCTGTCTGACTCTCAATAAACACCACGTCCCAGGGACTGTGTCTGTGGTCTCTCTGGCCGTCGACTGAAATCAGCTGTGCTCCGGGTCCACCTCCCCGTCTTCTCCTCCCCTCCCCGCTCCCCTGCATCTGCCCACACAGGCCACCACTCACACCTGTGCCCCCCCAGCATCAGCATCTGCACAGGTGGGTGCCTCTGCCTGGCCCCACCAGGAGGGGCTGTCTCCCCACAGAACAATGGGACTCACCTCCCAGAGACTCTCAGGGAGGCCTTGGCTCCTTCCTGTATCCAACCCGACCCCACAAGCAGAGGACTGGAGGAAGCTCCCATGGCCCCACTTCCCACACCAGATCTAGGCAGGGCCCCTAGGCCCCACATTTCCCTTGAGCCCCTCCGAGTCTCCCTGTGGCTACAGCTCAGCGAGACCTCTACTCTGGGTCTGTCCCCGCTGGGTCTGTCTGGCAGCTCCCTCGTGCAGTAGTAGCAGGGCCTAGGGAGGACCAGACTGCACCCCTCCAACCCTCCTGGCCCCTGGTGACGAGGTGACAGACGGGTTCCCTAATGGGGGCCACCTGACTATGACGTGAGGCAAAAGCCCATCATAGGGGAACTGCCCTGAAAAGTCAGATGTTCCAAAGTTGGCCCCCCTTGGACTCCCTTTTGTTTTGGCTGATATAATAATTAAAATTTTAAAAGTTACAAAAAACGTGTTCGCTGGTATATCATCCATGGGGGCAGTTGTTAATTTGGCTGTTTGTTAAACAATATAGATGGATGCAATACATTTACTCCAACACAAACCTTTACGACTGGTAAATGCTGCCGCTAATTTAAAAAGGCCATGGAGCCAGGAGGAGCACAATATGGTTGTTTTACAAGCTCAAAAGTTAGTCTTTAGGCAGTCTCCCTTACTTAAATATTTACTATGGGAAACTGGCCTTAGGAAATGAGAAAAGCCCTCTGTGATCTAGCCCATTGTGGAAGGCTCTGCATCATCCCAGGTGATAAAGGAGTCACACACACTCTT
>JAGFMF010012002.1:55212-148631 GCA_019455555.1 Galemys pyrenaicus
CGCCAGAGGAGGCGCTGTCGCTCCTCACAGTCCACGGCGTCCTCTGATCAGCTTGGGCTTCCTCCTCATTCAGGCCCTGTTGTGCCCAGTCCAAAATGCTGCTCTGGAACAGCATCTGGAATTTCATCGCAACCTCAGAGATGTCAGTGCACCCGGCCCCCAAAGACAAACAGGTGGTCACAGCTGCACCCCCTCCCAGCCCCCACTCTCCAGTCTCCTCCCTTCTCCGGCTCTGCGTCCAGCCTCCTCTTTGCCCACCCACCGCTGCATGGACCCGCCACCCCCCGGACACACTCAGCAAGAAATGCCAAGCTCCGGAGCACCCATAGACTCTGCGGGGTCACACGTGCCCCTGCCCCCTGCCCTGCGCACGTCACAGCACAGCCCGTCTGCAGACTCCTGTGGACCTGGCGGAGCAGCCCCAGCATCGTCCCCAGCTCCTGGGCCCGCTGCCTCAGAGTTTCAGCCGACTCCAACCTCGCCCCCTGGCACAAGTGCCTTGAGGGCCACGTCCATCAGCAGGAAGAAGACTGTGGCGACAGCACCAGAGATCCGGGTTCCTTTGCTCAGTGCCTGCGAAACGCCGCCAAAAACTACCTTGAGGTGCCTGGAGCTTTGGGCTGAGCTTTTATTGAATATGAGTTCAGTTATTGCGATTTTAAGAGTGGCCAAATATAGGAAGAATTTGCTCTTCTCTATTTCTTCCACACCACTGATAATTTTCTGTGGTGAAGTGACTCTCAAATGACTAAAAAATTCAGTGCTGCTGAGCCCTTCTCTTCCTGAGGCCTTGCCAGAGACCAGCTCCGGCTATGGCCAGGATCCTCACAGGAAAAGACGTGCTGGCGCATGAAGGAACTGGGGAAGGGGATGAGAAAATACAGACACTCCTTTTAGGGTGCAAGTATCTTCTGCTGATAACCTCAGCAGGTCTTTATTTATATATTCCAGGCAAGGAGTGGGATTACACCAGCATTTGCATAAAACAGAGAAATAACAATTACTACTTTTTTCTTAAGAATACACCAGGGTGAGAGAAGGTCAGCGATGAATGGAGGGACAGACAATCAGAGAGCAACATCCTCATTCAGCTGCCCTCTCGGTTCAGCCCTGCCTGAGCTGCCGGGAGGGTCTCTCTGCGTTGATGGTTCTCCTGCTGCCCCTCTGCCCCCAGGCCATGTTGATCGCTGAATATACAGACCTTTCATGCACCTGCTCTGATCTGTCCCAGGGCTTCCCGGTACCCTCAGGACCAGAGCCCAGAGTCCCGGGCAGCCTCAGGCCTGTGCCCTTCCGTGGAGGAGGCGGGAAGCAAGGCTTCCTTGAGAGGTTTCTCTGCAAGTGGACTACAGGGTCAGGCTGGGGCCAGGGAAGCAGGGAAGGAGGCCAGGTCGATACAGGACATATTCTTGAGTTGGTCACCCATGCAGGCCCATGGGTAGACACCTTTGGTTGGCCAGGGCAGCTCCAATTTTACCCTCCTGCCAGCTCTGCACACCTGCAAACAACAAATCCAGGAAGGCCTAACAGAGGACAGTGACCGATACAAATCACTGTCTGTGGGTTCTCACCCACACGCACAATTGCAAGAGACCTCAGGTTCCCGGAACAACCACTACAGTGTTTATTTTACAAACAGGTGAAACAAAAAGTTTACTGTATCTACAACTGGCTGGCTGATTCATCCAGATAGTGTCACTGATGGTCATCACTGGTCACAAGGAATGCTGGACAGTAGCAATGACCACCACTGGTCCTTCAGAGGCAGTGTCAGAGACACCCAGTGTTAACAGCTCTTGTGAGTTGTTGGGTTATACCAATAATGAACAGCTTTTTGAGACAACAGGCCCAGGGTCTTTTGTTTTCCTTTCAGTCAATGCCAGAGACAGAACTCAGACCCAGTCTCTGCAGAATCCTTCAGCCTCTCTTCCCTCCTCAGAGGGCAGCAGCTGCATGCTTCTCTTCTTCTTTCTTGGGAGACTGGAACCATGTTCTCCTCTTCAGGGCTCTCCTCTTCCTCTGCAGGGGCTTCCTTGGGACTGCTGCTGCTCCAGGGCTCTTCTTACTCTGTTTTTCTGGGGCGTACAGCCTCCCTCCAACCTTGGCTTATATCCACTTTCCGGGTGCCCCACCCACCAATCTGATTGGACCATTTTTCAATCCTGTGGTGGATTGGTCTGTACCACAATCCTCTGGCTGATTGGTTCATTCCATAATCCAGGAAGTGCACTTTACATAAAAGGACTCTGCCACAACTGACCTGTGGTGAGAGGCAGGGTCCCAGTAACCACCAATCAACTCATAGCTTGCACCTAATTGGTCCATTTCATGATCCAGGCAGTACACTGTTACATAAATGATCTCTGAGGAGCGACTGCCACAACTAACTTGTGGTGGAGCAGCAGGGTGAGAGACACAACTGCTCCTGTCAGCTGGGGTCCAGTAACAAATCCATACCAGGTGCTTAGCGTATATTCTCCCATCACCATGATTTATGAATCTAAGGGGAGTTATGAAGTTAAGATGAAAGTGAAAACACTCATAATTGCACAGCAACATCAAAAATTGTGTTTTCAATGTGCATGACACACTGTCTGATGGTGTTGGTGGCTAAGAGGGGAGAACTCCCTCAGGACAAGAAAGCAGTGTGGGTTCACTGAACTAGCCATATATAATTCCTTGATCTCTTTGATCTGTAGATACAACGAGGTCATTGGTGGTTTGAGCCTTTACTCTACCTCTCTGTTTCCAAAAAATGCATAGGATACCCATGCACAGTATTGAGAGAGGAGCTCAAAGGAGCCACTAGCACTGGCTGCAGGCTGAGTCCTCCACTGTATGACTTCAAGTTACAGTGGGAGGAGATGTTTGATGTTGTCTCTATCTGGGGAAGTGATGAGGGCACTTGCTGTGTGGATGGGATCACCACATCCATACTGGGTTAAAAGAGACAGCTTTGTTTGTCTGAGAAGATTGCATGCGTATGTGTGTGGTTGCTGATGGGTCTCTGTATATTGTAGCACAAAGCCAGGTGGTTTCTTGAACCAATCCTCTCCCTATGGTTTGTGTCCCTGTTATTCATTCCTCTTTCTCACCCCTTGGCCTGACTTACTGGTCAAATAATATAGTCATTTCAAACATTAAAGTTTGAAACTTTAATTAGAGATACAAGGATTCCAGATGTCATTCCACCTGATGACTGGGTCCCCAAGGGCAGACACAGTGCACCTTAAGATGAACTCACCCTGGTTCTTTTCCTTCCTGTATTATGTAGATCTGAGGAGGAATAGGTCCTCTTTTATGCTTATGTGGCTAGACTCAGTTTGTTACTTACAACCAAAGAAATCTTAATTGATAACAAACATTACAGTGGAATTGCATCAAATGCACATTAAGCAAAATAGAATTCAACTCTAAGGGTTCACAGGGAAAGAGTTGATGGATGCCAGATGATTCAATTTCTGACTCTGTGCATTAAACACTCAATACCCGAATGCAATTTATGAAGAACATTAATTATCTAAGAACCGATTGAGAATTAATAAAGAGGGCTCCCTGGTAGTGCAGTGGGTTGAGCGCCACACTGTGAAGCATCCATGGCACATCAGTGCAAGTTTGATCCCCGGCCAGGGAGGGGACACATATGGTGCAGCAAACCTCTCCTGCCTCGCCTGCTTCTTCCCTCAGCAGTTCAACTGATCTGCTTGTTCTGTGCCCTACTCTGTCTCTGGTGAATCCTCTCACCTTCTGAGACTCTGGCCTGTACTCCAGCTCTTGTATGCATAAATAAATCTTTTTTTAAAAAGAATTAAAGAAGAAGTGAAACACATTGTTCAAATGACTGCTCAAGTGAGTAGCCACTACTCTGCCTTCCTTTAGGAAGAACTGGAAGAATCCATTGATGCCTGATGGAAACACTGACAATACTTACAGAGACAAGTCTTCAGCGAGGACGTATAAGCCACCTCATACTCAACTTAGATTTTATGGGGTAATTTTGAACATCCAAGTCTCTTGCTTCCTGCCCCGGCTTCCAATTGTGGGTAGATGGTTGGCATTTATGTATCCCACATGTGGACATAGAGAGAACTAATGCCCACTAGGAGGCATTAGAGGCAGGAGAGGTTTGCTGCACCATATGTGTCCCCTCCCTGGCCGGGGATCAAACTTGCACTGCTGTGCCACGGATGCTTCACAGTGTGGCACTGAACCCACTGTGCTACCAGGGAGCCCTCTTTATTCTCAATCAGTTCTTAGATAATTAATGTTCTTCATAAATTGCATTCGGGCATTGAGTGTTTAATGCACAGAGCAGATTCACAGGGGATGGGAACAACATTCAGATGCTTCCCTCTTGCCTCACTAGAATGATGAAACTGGGCATGATTCTATGAAGTTTCCCCAGAGGTCCTGATAGGTATAATCACACACAAGAATGTGCCCTTGCATCAACTTTTTCTCCTTCCCTGCTTGCTTTCTCCCAGTCCTGTTCTTGGGACTATTCTTCAATAAACCCTCTGTGTGTTGACCTTCTGCCTTCGGAGACCACAGGCTACATGGGGACTTTGGGATCGTAAGTGTAGTGAAAAGATATTGCCAAGTTGGAAATGGGTACTTCAAACAGTCTATGTTCTTAAGAGATATTCTGGCCCACTGTGAAGGGTGAGCAGGGGGCACAGTCAGTGTCACAAAGTCCAACACAGGAAGACCCTTCCAAAGCTATCACAGGAATCTGACTAAAAGAAGATGGTAGCCTGAGTGAGGATGTTGCTGTCTGACTGTCACTCTCTGTCTCTCTATCGCTGACCTTCTCTCACAGCCACAATCAAGCCCTTTTGGTCTTCCTCAGACTCCTTTCCATGTGTCAGTCTAGGCCCATGGAAACCCATCAATCAACACAGGAAAGGCTCAGAGTGTCACCATATTTATTGGGCCAGTCTATGAAACACAAGGTGTGGAGAACCAAACAGATGTGAAATATCATCTTGTCCAGTACCCCCTCCCAACAAACGGTGAGGAAACAGAGACTCTGTCAGTCTGTGTCTCCTGGATACTAGCTGCTTGACCTCAATACACAGTAGTTACATGACCTGCTAGTGTCTGGTTCATTCTTCCATTTTTTTCAATTTAAACATTGTTCCAATATGACATCTGAAATTTCACTGGAATTGAGGGTGCCTCAGTAAGTCTTGGCCCCAAAGAGCACCGGCAATTTGCCAAATGTTCCATCCATTCTGCTACCACCATCACTACCACCACTACCACCATCATCATCACCATCACCATCACCACCATCATCATCACCACCATCACAACCATCACCATCACCACCACCATCATCACCACCATCATCAGCAGCATCACCACCAGCATCATCATTATCATCATCACTATCACCACCATCACCATCATCATCACCACCATCACAACCATCACCATCATCATATCATCACCCTCACCACCACTACCACCACCATCACCATCGCCACCATCATCATCACCACCATCACAACCATCACCATCATCATATCATCACCATCACCACCAGCATCATCACCCTCACCACCACCACTACCATCACCATCGCCACCATCATCATCAGCATCACCACCAGCATCATCATTATCATCATCACTATCACCACCATCACCATCATCATCACCACCATCACAACCATCACCATCATCATATCATCACCATCACCACCAGCATCATCACCCTCACCACCACCACCACCACCATCACCATCGCCACCATCATCATCAGCATCACCACCAGCATCATCATTATCATCATCACTATCACCAACATCACCACCACTACCATCATCATAAACCATCACCACCACTACCATTATCATCATCACCACTACCATCATCATCCAAAGATAACCCAGCAGGCTGAAGCTTCCAGTTCCCACCGTCTTGTGGTGGGGGTGTGGTGTGAGGAGGAACCTTCATATTTGCTGCCCTACACCTAAGTGTGCCATGAACCAGTCCCAGTGTACCCCCTACCTCCTCCTTGTGGAACTTCAATGAAACACTTGGGTTGCAGTCACTACCTCTTATATGGGCAGAGCAGCTTGAGACCAGTACCTGGATTGGGTCAGGGTTCAGAAGTGAGACAAAGTTGTGACTCCACTGCTGGGGACCCATGAGATTTGTTCCACCGAGTGAGAAGACAATGACCATCTTTTTTCTTATTGTGTTTTTTTTTTTCACATTTTAGTTGCTCTCCCTGTGAAAGAAGCAACTGTCTAAAGGACAGGTAGCTTATCTTAAGCGTGTGCTCAGACTCATGAGACTCTGGAGAGGGAGAATGGGCCCAGTGTAGGTTAGAGTGGCCTGACATCATTGCTTGACTCTTTTGAAGATGAAATAGAAGAGCTTCTAGATAAGGACCAAAAAGTTTGGCCCCATGAAGAAAACAATAAGGATGCAGAATTATACATCTCAGGATGATGTTCAGGAGTCAAGTGCTTTTAGAGCTTCCTCTTCTCTTTCTGCTTGAGGGATACAAAAATTACCTGGAAGCCGCAGACATGACTATGACCCACCCACCAGCGGGGAGCTGAGTGTGTGCAATGGCATTAATAAGTGACTAAGAGTAGCTGCTAGAAAGACGATGACCATGCAATGGACATGTCAGGAGGGACAGTCACGGCCCTTGAAAAAGTGCATGCCATGCACTGAAGGTCAAGAGAAGCAGTACTTCTGAGACCAAGTGCAATTCCATGGGTCACACAAAGAAGCCAAGAGGCATCAGAACTCCTATTGCCTAAGAACAGGTGCTAGCCCTTACCATGGATAGCAAAAAGAACTGGCTGGTTATCCAGAAGGATAGACACTTCCTTGTACATCCACTGACCATCAAAAGGGGAAAAGAGTGGATTTATACCATGTAGATTATATTGAAACAAAAATGATCTTTGTGCACATACATAACACGGTAAATTATTCAGTTAAGAAAAAATAATTTTATCAACTGCATGTATCAATGCAGTTTCTATATTATAGTGGCTCCAATCTATTACTAGGAAATATCCTGACCAGACAGAAAACAGTCATTTTGTGCACAGCTCTTTAAAAGTCTACATAAGGTTCCTCAATCTACTAAGAATGGAACTTCCATATGATCCAGCAATCCCACTCCTAGGAATATACCCAAAAGACACAAATACACCGATTCAAAAAAGCAGCACTCTTTACAATAGGTAAGACCTGGAAACAACCTAAATGCCCAAAAACAGATGAGTAGATCTGGAAGCTATGGTACATATATACGATGGAATACTATTCAGCAATCAAAAATGAAAAACTAGACGCATTCATAGGAACATGGATGGAACTGGAAGGGATGATGCTCAGTGAAGTAAGTCATAAGGCAAAAGGAAAATACCAGATAGCTCCTCCTCTAGGAGGAATATAAGGGAACCAAATAAAGATCAAGGAAAGGAATAAGAACAATAATAATAATAATAACAATAAAGACACAGAAACCAAAAATGAAAAGACAAGGACAAACTGGGGACACTTGGTGGGGAGGCAAGAGGGGGAGGGTAGAGAGCAAATGGGAGCACGGGGGACTGAGGTGATGGTGCACTGGTGATATGGTGATGGGGAATACATGGGGATTACAATTGATGTCAAATATATATAAATAAAAAATGTTAAAAAATAAATGAAAAAAAACAAAGAATTACAAATAAAAAAATAAAAATAAAAAATAAATGTCTGTATAAAATTCCCCAATAATGTTGTGGTTTGTTTCCTTTGCCAAGAATTGAAAATGTAAAACATTGTTTAAAATGATAATAAATTGCATGCTGCCTTAAAAAAAGAATCACTGTCTAGTTCAGATAGTGCTGAAAAATGGTGAGTTGCTCCTGAAAAGGTCAGGCTGGAGAGCTTGCCAGACAAAGACCATTCTTGCTTGGACATTAAACCAAGGTGAAGGTCAACAGCGGAGCTGCTGTTGTTTCTCCTGTCCTCCAACAATCCTCCCGAGCTTTTTCCCACTTTCAATTATTAATTGCTGCCTTCTCATTGCTGGTTCCTCTAGACCTCTTTGATCATGTCCAAGTGACTTCTTAAGTTTAACAGAGGTTCTTCCCACAGAGGCACCTCTGGTGACCTTCACCTCCTTCCAGGCTCCATGTTTCTGCTTTCTCTTTGACTCACCTGCCTTCTGCATTGCCTCCTCCCTTGCTACGCTTAGTGCAAAAGTGGCTAATCTCCTTGTTGAAAATGATTCCTGCTATCAAGCAAATATAAACTTTAGTTAAAAAATTTATTAATGAGGTTATTCAGAGTCAAAATGATAATCAGGACTAGGAAAATAAAATCAGATTTCTCTAAGAGACTTGTTTCCATCCCTAGAGTGTTTGGCCATGTTTTATATTAGGTAAGTTACATGTACAAAAAGAATACATGATTATTTTTTCTTAACAAAAGAAGACATTTACCTAATTTCTGACCTTTTCAGTTAATGAAAGGAGGTTGGTTTCTCTAACAAATTAAGTTAACTGATAAAGGAGAAACACTATACAGAACTTCAAAGGAATCACCTGAGCTCACAGAACTAATTCAGTCAGAGTTCTTTGTATTTAAAAAGATGGAAGGATCTTATCCTAAAGTACCCCTGTGGACATAAGGGTGTAGCCAGGTGGTTCTCTCATTCTCTTTCTTCCTGCAACTCACAAACACCATGAGGAATTTGAGGGAGGGAGGAGACATTTTGGTCTTTTGGTCATTTTTGACACTGTAGGTTTCTTACCTCAGGGCTCTTCGCAGTGAACCAGCCACTGTTCTGATGACTCCAGCCCCTAGGTGGTGCTCTCAGGGCAGAGACAGAAGCAGATACTTGCCTACGGAACAAAATCTAGAATTGTCTTTTCTTGGTTCACAGCCTTAACACCCAAGACCATGACCTTCATCTTGCCGTCTCTGTTTTTCCAGCAAGGTAGCTCCACTCTGTGTCCCCACACGTCTCTGCTTCCTGTGCTGCCCTGGGAGAGGTGGGGTCAGGCCCTACAGCAGACTCTCATGGATCTGGTTCAGCTTCTCCAACATCATCTCCAGCTCCTGCGCCTGCTGAATCAGCCTCTCATACAGCTCTGTCTTTTCCCCTTGTTGCAAATTCTTCGACTCTTGCACAAGACCAACCACATCCATCAGAAGGAAAAAACCAGCAGTAGCTCCACTAAAGAACCGGGCTCCTTTGCTCATCACGAACCTAGTGGTTCCAGCAGCGCTCTCCACCAGCCTGCCACTTTGGACCAAGATTTCAGCTGCTATACCAGGGTTGATTCGAGTCAACCTGATGGAACGAACATATTTTGCAATGCGGTACACAGCCATAAAACTGTTTTTCAAGAAACCAAATTGGGATGTGTTATCACTTAGAATATCCTTGGCCAGTTGCAGTATATCGATGTCAGCTGATTCCAAGTTATTGGCTTCAGCTTCTACAGATGACCTGTTTACATGCTCCACGATGCTGGCGGTCACACTGGTGACAGCAGCCGCTGCTCCCAGGCCCAGCCCAGTGGCTGTCAGTGCCAGACTGGCCCCAGCAGTAAAGGATACCACTCCCAAGCCAAGAAGGGTCAGGATGCCAGAGATTATGCCAGTGGAGTGGGCTACTGCATTGGAGATGGTGCAGTCTCTGTGAACCTTGTCGGTCCTGTCTGCAAGTTCGCGGAGCTGGCTTATATGCTCCTCGAGCTGCACTTTCACCCGAGGGAACACTTGCAGAAACTTCTCCCTGCACTCCTGCTCTTTCTGGTGCGTGTCTTCATTTGTGTACTTGGTTTTTGTCAACTTAACCAGCCCTTCACGGATCGCATCTGCCTCATCCCTGTAACAATGAAGGGCACCGATTAAGAGAGTCCGTTTGCAGGTCTCCCTGCAGAAATCACATAGCTTTTGGTATGCATTAACTTGTAAAGAATTCTTCTATCACCATAAAATGCTTTGTACAATGCAAATGCTGGATAGGACTTATTCAGCCAAAGGATGAATACCGAGTCAGCCTAAGATGCTCTCCACAGTAGCTATTTGACAATGACACTTTCTCACTTAAGGGCGGGTCACCTCTGTCACCGCAGCACTTATAAGTAGAGTGGGAACTCTGTGGATGGAGAAAAGTAGGATTGGAGCACACCCACCTTTATTCAAAGAATCTGAGTGTGCGGTGAATAATTAAGCTGACCATAGACAGATGTTCCATTTGCCCTTTGGCTACTACTGGGATTTTCAGGGTGCTGGATGTCTTGTTTGACAGCAATGTTTTTGCGTGCCTGGACCTTTGGCCCTGAACACTCTAGTAAGGTGTTATGTGATGTGGACCTGGGGTTGTGTGGTATCTGTTTGCACCTCTGAGAAGGGCTGGGGGCCCCTGGTCGGTCATGTGCGTGGCCTGAGATCCAGCCCCAAGCAAATTCTATACCCTGAGGCTTGGCATTAAAAAGACTCTCTTTATGCAAATTTAGTCTAGCTCTTCTGAATCTCCTTTTGTTTTTGTTTTTTTTAGATTTATTTATTTATGCATACAAGAGCTGGGGTACAGGCCAGAGAAGTGGGGGTGAGAGGATCCCCCAGAGACAGAGTGGGGAGCAGAACAGGCAGGAACCTGAAACACACTGCTGAGGGGAGCAGCGGGCGAGGCAGGAGAGGTCTGCTGTGCCACGTGAGTCCCCTCCTTGGCCAGCGGCAGGGATCGAACTCATGTTGCAGTGGCTGCGGTTTGCTTCATAACACATTGCTTAACCCACTGCGCCACCAGGGAGGCCCTGAATCTCCTTTTGACTAGGTCTTGACCTTCACTTCTTTATCCTGTTCTTGTTGACTTGTATTGCCCAGTCTTAGCTAAAATCCTGCCAAGTTAGATTAGTATGATCTCAAATTGGTCATTTGTCCTATCTCTGATGCCTAAGTCCTTAGCCTGCCTTTACTGAGAATCCATTGGGTGAACTGAGAAAGAATTTTTCTATGCTTGATGTCTCCTCCAGTAATTTTCCATCAAATACCCACTCACTCTGCTAGTTGACTTTAAAGTCCTACGTGTCCTCGCTGTACTCAACCCGGTCTCTCCTGGACTGCACTGATCTTGACACCTATTAAAATCATCCCGAATGTAGCGTCAGGTCATTTCTTTGCTTTAACAGGGTGACACTTCCTGTTTGGCAATGAGCATTGTAACACACCGAATACAGGGCAGTAAAGCCTCCTGAGGACCGTGGAAGTTTCCTGTTTGAAATCCTCCAGTACTCTGCGTTTCTGCTTTTGTTCACTTTAACCCATGTCCTTCCTCTGCAATAAACTGCAGCTGTGAGCATACAACTTTCAGTGAGTTCTGTGAGTCCTTCTAGGGAATTATGGAACTTGAAGATTTTTTGAGAGCCAAAATGAGGGCAGGTGCGTGGTTTATGTTCTCTATCTTCAGATTTTGTCTCACTCTGGTAATAAGAATTTTTTAAATTAAAATTAGGGCCTCCCTGGTGGCACAGTGGGTTAAGCAATGCACTATGAAGCAAACTTCAGCCTCTGCAGCACGAGTTCGATCCCTGCCACCAGCCAGGGAGGGGACCCACATGGCGCAGCAGACCTCTCCTGCCTGGCCCGCTGCTGCCCTCAGCAGTGTGTTTGTTATGTCCCCACTCTGTCTTTGGTGGATCCTCTCACCACCCCCACCTCTGGCCTGTATCCCCGCTCTTGTGTGCATAAATTAATAAATTTTTTTTAAAAACCCATATTATCAGCTGTAAGAGATTTTAACAATTGTTTTGCCCATTATCTGCTTTCTCTTAGCCTAGTACCATTGGCCATCACAGCTGAAAGTTCTGGGTCCAGCCCAAGTCTTAATTGCTTGGGAAGATCTGCTACTAAGTTCCACTTGGATCGTCCATCACTCCTTATTGGTTTCAGGCCCACCCTCATGTTTTTTGACCTGTCCAAGTGTCACCAGCCTAGCCACACCTTAGCACAGACGTCTGTTCACCCCATCCATGTGCAACTTCATGGAACCTATTGAAGACTCAGGAGATGTTAGGAAATAGCAAAATGAAACACTGAAACTAAACAAACTCGGATTCACACAGCTGGTGGAGGAAGTACTTTTCTGTTTGTAGGAGCCCTCCGCATCCCCAAAATTAGCAGCCACTCATGTTGACATTAGAAGTTGTCAATAAGTCGCACTGTCTTGCTGTGGGTCTTCAGGGGCTACTCCTTATAGTACATAAGATACCAAATGGCTGTAGGGAGCCACTGTATCCATAGGCAGGGCATGGAGGAAACAATCACGGAAGGCCCTCCATGACTGATAATGACTGAAAATGAGGAAATTAAATCAGACACTGGAGAAATAACCCCCTCCCACCCGGAGGACCTCTGCTAAGTCCATATCCTCCTCACATCCTGTGCTTAGGTGCTTCACTCAGCTCATCCTTTTCAGTCTTGTTGTCCAAGCCTTCCTACTAGCTTTCCAACCTGAACCAACTACTGGTCTATCCTGACCACTGGTTCTGACCCTGGCCCAGGCCTTTGAACAAGATAATTGCACTTGATTCCTCACCTTGACCCCATAGTTCACTCCAAGGCCTTCGCCATAGACCTATCAAATTGAATTTCCATTCTCATTGAACAGATGACATTGATCAGAATATAACCCCAGAGCTCAAGAGCTGAGTAAGGACCTATCAGGATCCTCCAACTCCATCCCAGCACCTCCTCTTAAAGACCAGAAGGATCCTGTAGTGTTTGTAAGAGTGTTTAGATAGGCAGAAAAGGGCTCCAGCCAGAATCCCCAGGAATACACAATGTCATATTTTTCTGATTTATCACAAAGAAAGTCCTGCCTGGCTCTTAGCTCCAGAAAGAGGACCCTAGATCTGTCTATCCCCTGCAACATTCTAATCAGTTAAGGTTAACTGAGCACCTATTATGTGCCAGTCCTTAGTCTAATCTGTTAATCTGCAATAGCTGATTTCTTTATAACATCATTGACCAGAAAAAGAAACTAAGGCAAATCTCAGTTGCTCCTGGTGACCTGAGCAGCTTTGTCTGCTGCTGCTTGCCCAGGAAGAGGACAAGATTCCAGAAAAAAAGGCAAGGTTCCAAGAAAAGAACAGTGTTTATAAGCTGACTGTCTATCTAGGGTCTGCAGTGAGGGAAGAGTTGGATTGGAACAGATGTGGGAGATGTTGGGGAGCGGGGTGGTGGTTTGTGGGTGGAATATTTGTAGGAGGACAACACTTAAGGGGAATAATAACTGTACAAAGGTTGCTGACAATGAAAGAAAATAAATTTTCAAAAATAAACACACCAAAAAAAATAGGAAGAAAGAAAAAAAATTAAGGCAGCGATTAGGTGAGCCAAGGTCCTATAACATGCCCTCCCCACCCCACCCCACTTCATTTCTTCTAACCCAAGGTCATACACTGCCAACAAATGCCATGGAGAACTTATTCCTTGTGGATTGATGAGATGGGACATCTTCAGCCCCAACCACAGACTAGGAGGAAACCAACCCAGCAAGGGACATCTGGGTGACATCCTGGGGAGCCCCCTAAAGGTTACCTGGACAAATGAGCCTCAGTCACAAATGTCTCCCAGACATTAGCTTCATTAAGTAGGGTTTCCAGGTCCTGTCTGTTCACTGTGCACAGGACATATTCAATGACATCTTTAAGAAAGTTGTTCTCTAGGTGGAAAAACAAAGAATTGTTTGTGGTGGAGAAAAAATGGTGTTGAGTCTCAGGGGTTAATGTTAATTTTGCTAAGCAGCTATCACCTGGTGTTATAGACTAGAACACTATCTGAGATAGTTTTGCCCCTTAGCATATTTTTTTGCTGAGGGGCAAAACTATCTGCTGAAGTCCTAACCCCAAAGTGACTGCATTTTGGGTGAGTTTAGGGGCTCTAGTGTCGCATCGATGGGAGGTGGCAGAGACAGGACTAGGGTTCCGTTCAGCAGCATGCTGGCCCTTGTGGAGGTCAGAATGGCCTCATTTATAATGCTCCAAAGAGGGGGGCTAGGATGAAGTAAGAGGGCAGACACTTCCAGGTTTGCTGGTCTACCTGCTCTCAGCTCCCCGGGGTACCCCACCTGTCATCAGGGGCCCTTTCCTCCTCACCACCGCTTCCTCCCCACCACCCAGTGGATTATTCAGGCATCACTCCTGGGTCATTTGCTGAGCAATAGGGGGAACAAGGAAGTCAGCAGGTTGCCATGGCACCCTGAGGAGAATAGCAGGAAGATAACCACAAAGATCTCTGGGTTGAAGAACCCCCCCCCCTTGACCCCTTTTGGAGATTCTAGGTTACTCTTAAATCCCCTTCATCATTTTTGATACTTGAGAGGTTGCTTCAGCCTGGAGGTGCCATCTAGTCTAAATCCCATCTATTCTAAATCTATTCTATTGTAAATCCATCTATTCTAAATCCCAGCAGGAACCAGCTGGTGAGAAGGAAACTGATTACCTGGGTGAACCATGTGGTTGTTTTGGCTCATGGTGCCAGCTGCAAGATCTCAGAGATTTTCTTTGACAGCTTACTATCTGTGCCTGGGTTAGAAAGATGTTGCTTCACCCTGGGTGAGGATAAAATCAATTGTCCAGTCAAATGTGGAGAAAACCATCACAAAGTTTAGGTGTTTGCCAAGACTTAGGTTAGTTCAAATATTAATAATCATGCCAGACCCAGGACTTGAACCCAAGACTTCCCAATCAAATGTCTGTGAAGACTATGCTCTACTCCCTTTGCACACACAAACATGGACTCATGTGTGCATGTTCAATGTAAATGACTCCTCTTACTCCAAAATGACATCTTGAACCCTGAACACCATTTCTGCTGATAAATTTCCTGATGCCA
This sequence comes from Galemys pyrenaicus, assembly GCA_019455555.1. Lineage (NCBI taxonomy): Eukaryota > Metazoa > Chordata > Mammalia > Eulipotyphla > Talpidae > Galemys > Galemys pyrenaicus. Next base: position 70,086 of record JAGFMF010012002.1, read on the forward strand.
CAATTGCCCAAAGATTGCACCCTCCTACTTCTGCAAGATCCTTCAACTCGTAAGGGCCAGTCATCCTGCTGTGGATGGCACAGCCCTCCTGATGGAGCCCAGGCTTCTCTGCTATTCTCCCTTAAAATGCGGGGCGTTACATACCGTTAGAAAATAAAACAGAATGACAGAAGAAATGGAGCCAACTGATGAATAGAATTTATCACCCACAATAGTTTCTAAAAAAGTTAACTGAGAGCTATACTAGAAGAAGAAAAGGAGGAGGAGGAGGAGAAGGGGGAGGGGGAGGGGGAGGGGAAGGGGTAGAGAGGAGAAAAGAGGAAGGGAAAGAGGTGTCTTTCAAATTTGGTTGGGGAAATAACTGGACAAACTTGGGTTCAAATAAATCTGAGATCTAGTACTATTTACTTTTTACTTTTTACTATATACTATTTACTTTCTGACCTTGTGCTCATTAGAGAATTTTTGTGAAAATGAGATGGTGGTGAGGGTGTTCTCCTTGCCCTCCTTACCCAGGAATCTTCCTTGGTCTGAGTTGGAAGGAGATCCAGGTGTCTTAGTGCAGGTCCAATTTCCAGCTGTGTGTCTCTGTGATAACCACACACATCCTTGGGCTCTTGTATAGCTGGAAACCAAAAGGCAAATAGAAACTCACCACTTTGAAGAACTCACTGTCAAACAAGATGAAATACACTGCCTGGATGAAACCGCACCTGCCAGCTCCCCCCTAACAGTCCATCCCAAAATCTCAAGTAATGAAAACAAATTTGGAATTTAATGGTTTGGGTTGAAATATGTATATCTTTGAATTTGTGCTGTTGAATTTGTTTCCCCCCTTTTACCTGTGTCATTTGTGTTGGGTACATGCCTCACAGTGGGGGTAACCTGAGGTAAATGGGAATTTGAAAATTAAAAAGGTAAGAACTGCAATTGTGGAACTGAATAAGAAGGTGGTAATTGAAAAATGGTTACATTTAGAATGAGATGATAGGAGAAGATGGGAAGGGTCTAAATCATTTAGATTTGGGTAAATGCTAAATTTACCCTGGGGAGATTAAATGGTATTTTTGCTAATACTTATGACAAAACTTCCCAGAAACTTCAATTTATTTTTTCTCTTTATTTATATATATTTGACATCAATTCTGATCCCCACTTCCCACCACCATTTCACCAGTGCACCATCACTTCAGTCCCTTGTGCTATTTCTGCCCTCATCCCATTCCTTCCCCCCCAACACACAGTGTTTCTAATTTGTCCTTGTCTTTTTGTTTTTGTTTTTTTATTGTTATTGTTCTTTTCCTTGGTCCCTTATTTGGTTCCCTTATATTCCTCCTAGAACTGAAACCATCCGATATTTTTCTTTTGCCTTCTGACTTACTTCACTGAGCATAATGCCTTCTAGCTCCATCCATGTTTCTATGAATGACTCTAGTTTAACTTTTTTAATTGCTGAATAGTATTCCATCATGTATATGTACCACATCATCTTGGCATTTAGGTTGTTTCCAGGTCTTACCTATTGTAAAGAGTGCTGCTATAAACATAGGGGTACAGGTATTCTTTTGTATCACTGTTTTTTCTTTGGGTATATTCCAAAGAGTAGGATTGCTGGATCACATGGGAGTTCCATTTTTAGTAGATTGAGGAACCGTCACACAGCTTTCCATAGTGGTTGGACCAGCTTGCATTCCCACCAGCAGTGTAAGAGAGTTCCTTTTTCTCCACATCCTCACCAACATTTGTTGTTGCTAATTTTTTTGTTGCGTGCCATTCTCACTGGTGTGAGGTGGTATCTCATAGTGGTTTTGATTTGCATTTCTCTGATGACAAGAGAAGTTGAGCATTTTTTCATATGCCTGTTGGCCATTTGCATTTCCTCTTTGGAGAAATGCTTTTAGCTCTTCTGCCCATTTTTTTTTTCTGCCCATTTTTTGACTGCATTGTTTGCTTTGTTTTTGTTTAGTCTGGTCAGCTCTTTGTGGATCTTTGTGATAAGTCCCTTGTCAGTAGTGTTGTGTGCAAAGATTTTCTCCCAGTCAGTGGGGTGTCACTTTGTTTTGGTTAGATAAACTGGATCTACTGGTATTAATCTGGAAAGCTGGAATTTAATGGGAAGTATTACAGCTTGAAGATAATATTTCAGCTTTCCATATACACAGATATTAACATCAGTGTTGTAAAATTGTGTGAAACTTCTCAAGTGTCAAATTTGCCCTGGTTATTTCAGAGTTTTAACATTTACAAGATTTTTTCTGGAAAATAATAAGAGGAAAACCTTAATAATATATAAAGACCCATGCTAACTGATGGACTCAAGATTGAGAGTTTTCTACAAAGGACAGTATGAACCTGATGAGTTTTTGCTTGAAATGTTACTGGATGTTTTGCTATTATTATTAATTTTTTTTGGTCTTTGGTTTTTTACTCAAGGAAAACTTTCTTTTAGCTGACCATGATCTGCAGCAACATTAAATCACACTTTTTGTGGGCAGAACTAAATTGTGTTTGTACTTTCTCTTTGATGCCACCATAATATGGAAAATGATAAGTATTCTTGTTACTTGTGGCAGTGTGTTCATCTGAATAATTTCAATAAAGAATTTCATTTATTTTCTCCTTAGAAAATCCAAAAATGGTTACATTACTTAGGCTTTGATTGGAATGTCACAGGCAAAACCTTTTGGAAGTTGAGATTGAGCAGAAAAGAAAGAAAAATAACAAGACTCCAGAGACCTACCAGGAGAATAGGGACCCTACCTTCAATAGACGGCCTGGAGGCCCAGAGAACAAACCCTTGGGAAACCTGAGACGAGAAATAGCTACCCAAAGATAGAAATATTGCAGGTAGAATATGGTGAGAAAATCCTGTGGCATAGCTCTGAGGGCCTGGACAGGCCAAATGTTGAGAACTCAATCTAAGATCTCTTATGGGATGAGCCAACAAAGACAAAAGAAATTTGACTTTGTCATCCTGTCCTATGAGTTTACACAAAATAAATCAAATTGAATGGAATTACATTTATCTTACAAATGCTAAATCTGAAGCATTTTTGAGATTTTTTTTTTTTTTCATTTTTGGTTTTGGCAAGTTGACTATTTCTAGAAACAGAGACCTTTGCCACCTGAACAGGCATAGATAATGTCTTATGTATGTTTGCCATTTTCATTGACTACACTGAAATCCTCAATTAAACTGTCCTCTGAGGTCACACCCCAGCATCTAGACATCTGACTTTCATCACCATAGAAATGTTAACAAAAAGAGAGAGAACACACTGGCACCATAGTTGTAAGGCAAGGAGTGCCAGAACAGGGATTCTACAAACTTCTGTGTGATGCAAACAGTTTCCATCATCCCAGAAGGAGCGCCCCAAAGAGATGCCTGCCAGTATCAGAAGCACAGTGTCCCACTGCATAGAACAAATTAGGAAACAAACAACAGGGAGAAGGAAAAATACAAATAACCAAGCAAGCCCTCAGGGGAAGGATACCTCCATAAAAAGAAAATCAGCTACCACAACTCAACAACAATGACATTGAAGAACTCTTCTGTCTGCCAAAAAATGGAAAGAATACAAAAATTAAAAGAATGATTGAGAAAAATAATTAATGAACTGAAGAATGAAAATGAGTCCCTAAAGAAGAAAATGAAAGAAAGGCAGGAGGTTAAAAAATTAACGGGAGGGCTAAAGAACTCAGGGAAAAGCAACAAAAACAGACTTTATGAAATGGAAGAACAAATCCGTACTCTCAAAGACTCAGACATGAAAAGAACCAAGAAAGAAAAGCAAAGAGAAACACAAAAGAAAGACTGAGGAAACACTTTGAGAACTATCTGACTCCACGAGGAAAGGAAATATAAGGGTTATAGGAATTCCAGAAGGAGAGGCGAAAGGTCAAGGAACAGAAAAAATATTCAACGAGATAATCAAAGAGAACTTCCCAAACATGAAAATAGACATACAAGAAGCAAGAAGAACACCAAACTTCCATTATGAGAGGAAGAATACCTCAAGACACATAATAGTAAAGCTCTCAAGAATTCAGGACAAGGAAAAACTAATGAAGCTGACAAGAGGGAAAAAACAATAACATATAAAGGGTTAGGCTGGTATCATATAAAGCATCAGGCTGACATCATATTTCTCTAAAGAAACACTACAGGCAAGAATACTCTGTCTGGCAAAGCTCTCCTTCCTCTATGAAGGAAAAATAAGGACTTTTGCAGACAAACAGAAACTCCAGAAATTCATTATGACTAAACCCCCATTCCAAAAAAAACACTACAAAAAGTCCTAAAGCCAAAACTAACAGAGGAATGAATAAGAACAAAACACGACAAGGAATAAAATCACAAAAAGATAAACAAAGTGGCAAAAACAGATGCCAACATAGCAATATTAACCCTAAATGTAAATGTATTAAACTCATCAATTAAAAGACACAGAGTCACAGACTGGATTAAAAAACAGAACCCAACATTTTGTTGTCTTCAGAAAACATGTTGGAAAACAATCCTACAAGCAAATGGACCCAAAAAGAAAGCAGGAACAGCTATACTTATAGCAGATAAAATTTACTTCAAAATAAAAAGGCAAAAAGTGACATAAACAGTCACTACACTATGATTAATGGGACAATACATCAAGAACATATAACATTCATCAACATATACTCAAAAAATATATCAACAAATGAAGGTGCACCAAAATATATCAGACAATTATTATCACCTCTGAAAACAGGCATTAGAGAAAATACGTATGTAGTAGGAGACTTAGTCATACCACCCTTAACAATGGATAGACCGTTGAAACAAAAAATAAGCAAAGATATTAAAACTCTAAACAAGGACCCAGAACTCATGGGCTTGCCAGACATCTATAGAACACTGCATCCAAAAAAATCTGAATACACATTTTTTTCAAGTGCACACGGATCTTTCTCCAGGATTGATCACATGCTGGGATGCAAGACAAACATCAGCAGATACACTAAGATCAAAATCATGCCAGCTATCTTCTCTGACCATGAGAGCAACAAAGTAAAAATAAATCATGAAAAGAAGACAAGGAACCCTACATCATGGAGATTGAAACTGGAAGAGCACTGGATCAATGATGAGATCAAAGAAGAAATAAAAACAAAAATCTTGAGATGAATGACAAAGACACAACTATCCAGGATATCTGGGATACAGCAATCACAGTTATAAGAGGAAAACATATAGCAATATAGGCTCACATTAAGAAACAAGAAAGAACTCAATGAAATAACCGAACCTCCCATATAAAAGAACTGGAAAAAGAACAACAACAACAAAAAATCAAAAAGTCAGAAGAAAAGAAATAATAAAAATCAAATCAGAAATAAGTGAAATAGAAGTTAAGAAAACAATCCAAAAGATCAATGAAATTGAAAGTTGGTTCTTTGAAAAAAAATAAACAAAATAGACAAATATCTATGCAGGCTGACGAATTAAAACTGGGAAAAGACTCAAATAAATAGGTTCACAAATGAAAGAGAAGTCACAACAGACACAGCAGGAATCAAAAGAATAATCAGAGACTATATGAACAGTTACATGCAAACAAGTTCAACAATCTAGAAGAGATGGACAAATTCCTACAACTTTACAATCATCCGAAGTCAGTTAAAGAAGACATAGAACGCCTAAACAGTCCAATCGCAAGCAGTGAGATTGAAACAGAGATTGGAACTCACACTACTCAAAACTCTCCCCAAAAATAAAAGCCCAGGACCAGATGGCTTTACAAATGAATTCTATGAAATGTTCAGAAATGAACTAGTGTCTATCCTACAAAAGCTCTTTCAAAAAATTGAAAAGGAAATACTACCAAACACATTTTAGGAAACTAACATTACACTAATATCGAAACCAAACAAGGACAACACAAAAAAAGAAAAGTACAGACCAATCTCGCTAATGAACACTGATGCAAGAATCCTCAATAAAATCCTAGCCAACTGAATCCAGAAATGCAACAAAAAGATAATTCGCCATGACCAAGTAGGATTTATTGCAGGGACACAAAGATGGTTCAATATCTGAAAAACAAGTAATGTAATCCAACACATCAATAAAAAGAAAAAGAAAAACCACATGATCGTATCAATAGATGCTAAGAAAGCATTTGACAAAGTTCAACATCCATTTATGATAAAGGGCCTAGAAATTCTTGGGATAGAAGGACGGTACCTTAACATAATAAAGGCCATATATGACAAGCCCAGAGCCAATATCATTCTCAATGGTGAAAAGCAGAAGAATAAGATCCCTTAAGATCTGGAACAAGACAAAGATGTCCACTCTCACCACTGCTTTTCAATATAATACTGGAAGTCCTAGTCCTAGCAATAAGATAAGAAAAAGGCATACAAGGAATCCAAATAGGGAAAGAAGAAGTAAAACTATCACTATTTGCACATGATATGATACTATACATAGAGAACTCCTAAAACACCACAGAAAAACTAATCAAAATAATCAACCAGTTTTGTAAAGTAGCAGGATACAAAATCAACACACAAAAATCAGTAGCCTTCTTATATGCAATCAACATGAAGAAGAAAAAAAATTTTTTAAATATCTCTTTTATAATTGAAACAAAAAAATCAGATACCTGGGGACAAACCTAACAAAAAACATAAAGGACCTATACAAAGAAAACTATAAAACATTACTAAAAGAGATAGACAAAGACACAAAGAAATGGAAAGATATTCCCTGCTCATGGATTGGAAAAAATAACTATTAAAATGAACATCCTACCAAAAACAATTTACAGATTCAACACTTTTACAATAAAAATTTCAATGATAGTCTTCAAAGAAATAAAACAAATATTGATGAAATTTAAATGGGGCCACAAAAATCCTCGAATAGCCAAAGCCTTTCTTACTAAAATGAAGGGGAATGGAGGCATCACAATTCCAGACTTCCAACTGTACTACAAAGCCATAATGGTTAAAACTGCACAGTACTGGAACAAAAACAGGCACACAGACCAATGGAATCAAATAGAAAACCCAAAAATAAACCCACAGATCTGTGGACAACTAATATTTGACAAATGAGCAAAAAATATGCAATGGAACAAATACGGTTTGTTTAATAAATGGTTCTGCGAAAACTGGACTGCTACATGCAAAAGAATGAAGCTATACTACTACCTCTCACCATGCTCAAAAAACAACTCAAAATGGATCAAAGACTTAGACATAATACCTGAAACTATAAAATACATAGAAGAAAATATAGGCAAAACACTACATGACATACATCTCAGTGATATCTTTAAAGACACATCACCTAAAGCAAAGAAATTAAAGGAAAAGGTAAACAGCCGGGACTACATCAAATTAAAGAGCTTCTGTACATTACAGCAAAAGAGACATTACCCAAAACAAAGAGACACCCCACTGATTGGGAAAGAATATTTTGCTCTCCACACAACTGATCAGAAAGGTCTACAAAAAGCTCACACAACTCAACAAAAATGAAGTAAACTATCTAGTCAAAATATGGGCAGAAGAACTTAAAAGACACATCTCCAAAGAGGACATACAAATGGTGAACAGGCATATGAAAAAATGTCCTTCATAATCAGGGATATGAAGATTAAAACCACTATAAGATACCACCTGCTGCCAGTAAGAATGGCACATTAAAAAACTAGCAACTACAAGTGTTGACGAGAATATGGTGAAAAAGGAACTCTCCTACACTGCTGGTGGGAGTACAAACTGTTCCAAGTTCTATGGAAAGCTGTATGGAGGTGCTTCAGTCTGCTAAAAATGGAGCTACCATATGACGCAGCAATCCCTCTCCAAGGGATTTACACAAAGGACACAAAAATATTAATTCTAAAGCATATATGCACCCCCATGTTTATTGCATCATTATTTGTAATAGGTAAGACTTGGAATCAATTAAAATGCCTCAAAATAGATGACTGCATCAAGAAAGTGTGGTATATATCACAATGGAATATTACTCAGAAATCAAAAATGATAAACTAGAGCCATTCGCATAAACCTGGATGGAGCTTGAAGGGATTATGCTCAGTGAAATAAGTCAGAAGGAAAAAAAAGGGCCTCCCTGGTGGTGCAAGGGGTTAAGCACCACACTGTGAAGCATCAGCAGCCACTGCAGCATGAGTTCAATCCCCAACCAGGGAGGGAACCCACATGGCGCAGCAGACCACTCCTGCCTCACCCGCCACTCCTCTCAACAATGCATTTCAGTCAAATTGCCTGTTCTGTCTCTAGTGAATCTTCTAGTGAATCTGGTGAATCTTCTCACTCCCCTACACACACGTCTGGCCTGTATCCTAGTTCTTGTATGCATAAATAAATAATTTTTTTAAAAAAAGAAGGAAAATACCAGATGGTCTTACTTATGGGAGGATTATAGGGGAGTCAAGGGGGGAAAATAATGAAACCACAATAAAATAAAGCAAAAATAAATGGACAACTACAAACCAGTCATCACAGGGTAGAGGGAAGGATTGGGATCAAGGTAGGGATGGAAAGAGTACAAGGGACTACGGTGATGTTACATGGGTGAATTGATGGTGGAAAATCTATGGAGACTACACCTAGAAAAGAAAGCAAACATTGTAAATAAATAAAAAGAAATTTTTTTAAAAAGAAACGTTGACAAAAATTGAAAGTGAGAAAATTATAAGAGGGTGAGTGAGCCAGCGGGTGGCACTCACAGCCAACTTTCCAGTCCCCATGCCCTGATGTCTTGTAGAGCTGATGGGAAATAGGGGCGCAGCTGGCACTTTGGCTGTTAAGCTCTGGGGCTTTGGAAGTTGAACATCTGGGACTTAAGCAGTTATATTCACAAGGAAGAGTGTTGGTGGAGAAGTGGGAGCTAGCAATGTGTGGTTTCAGCTTGGATCCTGTTCTCTGCTCACTGGACTGATGGTATCTGGCCATGTGTCAGCCAATACACTCTCTCTCCTCATCCCCCCTTCCTTTTCTCACTCCCTATGTAAATATTGGTTTTTTCTCCCTATGCATCTGCTTTTGAGTCATGTCTTCCAGCTGTAAGTGTACAAATGAGGCCCCACTAACTGAGTCACCCCCAGTCCTCCAGGTTTGACCCAAATTCATTCAAATACATATGACAAGTATATAAATACAAACAATAAATTTTAACTGACACAGATTAAATCAGATAAGTACCAGACTATCTGATAACAGTACTAGACTCAAACCAAAACAAGTATTTGAACCCCTGGACCAGACTTAGAGTACCTCTGTAATTGCCCTTTTATTTTATCTTAACTTCATAGGACTCAAATTCAAGTTTCCCTCAAATTTCAAGTCTCAGAGCTGGGACTCCAAGCCATCAGGATTTCCCTTTGGAGTGGGACTTGAACCCACAATATTCATGAACCCAATCTCTTTAGGATGGGAATCAAGTAGACCAAGAGACAAGAGAAATTACAAGCACATATAATGAGGTCACTCACCCATGTGACATCTGTTTCTAGAACTGTTTCTTCCTGCAATATAGAGGTCATGTCAGCGACCTGGACCACCAAGGCAGGGTGGGAGTGATCCAGTCAAAGAAAGTCTAGACAAATCAGTCCTGGTGGCCACTCCATCTGGGTCACCAGTTTGATACCCAGCTAAGGGGCACACTGCCCAACGTGCATAATGGCAATATTATGACACCAGCAACTTGAAAGGAAAAAAGGTTAATTGCTAGGCGACTGGTAAGAGGACAGAGATCAAGTTCATATCTGTCCTCCAATCCAGGAAAGGAAAGAGTTTATACTGATTTGGAGGAAATAGTGTCAAATATTAAATTCTATTGACTAAGTAGAAGGCTAAGGAGGGGCTAAAGGCAAAGGAATGTAGACTAAGCTGAAGTCTATTGGATAGTTACAAATTGGCGCGTTGGGGAGATGCCCATTTAAAATGTCTAGATCTTCCTTGTGGAGAGATTATGGGCACTGAATGTGGTCCATATTGTTCCTCTTCCGATCTTCTTTGTTCCATGTCAGCAAATTCTATGTCTTGTTTCTAGGAACTTATGGTTAATTATTTCAGCACATAGCCAAGCATCATACTCTGCTGCTCCTGTAAAGACAAGCTCAAAAGACAATTTTGAGCACCCAACTGGTTCCATGCCAGATCTTTTTCTCTCTAAACGAAAGACTTTTCTGAAAAGGCAAGTGTCAAATTTACTCAGACAAGACTGAAAACAGAAAATGAACCCTGGGCCTCCCTGGTGGCACAAGGGCTTAAGATGCAGCACTATGCAGCATCCGCGGCCACTGCAGCATGAGTTAAATATCTGGCCAGGGAGGGGACCCACATGGCACAGCAGACCTCCCCTTGTTTCACTTGCCACTCCCCTCAGCAGTGTCTTTCAGTCTGTCTGCCTTTTCTGCTTCCCACTCTGTCTCTGGTGAATCCTCTAACCCGCCACCCCTTTGGCCTACACCCCAGTTCTTGTCTGAATAAATAAATAAATCTTAAAAAAAAGAAAGAAAAAGTGAGCCCTGGTTCCTTCTTGATTTCGCTATAGAGGGAGGTCTGCATTTATGTCAGGCACTCAGCTGGTACCTTTCACACATTAACCCATTTATTCCTCATGTCTGATCTAGGAGTGAGGGACTCCATTTTACATATAAAGGAACTCAGAGGAAAAAAGTATCCTGGGTTATAAGTCACATTTGGCTTCTCTGCTTTGGCCCAAGTGCTCCCTTGCATCTAAGGCATCTAGGAAATGTTGGTCTACAGGCAGATTCCTGGAGAACATTCTCTGGGGCCAAGTTTGGCTGAGATGCTGGTAAACTGCTTGCAATATTAGCAATATTACTGAGGAATCTTATTAAGATGCAGTATGATTCCAAGGCTTTAATGGAGTTGAAATTGCTTCACACCAGGTCTGCTGCTGGACCCAACACTAACTACTGTCCTTTGGCCACAGACATGGATGTTGGTCACAGACTGTCAACTTGTCGGGGTGACTGAGCAAGAAGCACACAGAGTGCTGATGGCCCAGGGACAGTGTGTGCAGCTGTGTGCCCAACAATCACCCCTCCCTCCCTAAGATATCCCTGGAAAGAGTACCCCCCTGCTGGCTGCTCCCCTTCTAAACAAGGAGAGCTTTTAAACATGGGACACCCAGGAGTGGATGCACATGACGTTCATAAATTCAAGAATTTGGCAATTTAGTTAAAACAGAAATTTGTCAGGTTTTTTTCACTGGCAGAGTGCTTTGTCCTCCAGCAACCTCGTTCTCCCCACTGGAGGGGGGACAGGGAGGCTCACAGACAACAGGACCCCATGTTTGTGTCCCAGGCACCATGACCTGAGCTCACCACCCCTGCCACTTAACACCCCTGCACCCCAGGTGGCAGCTAAGTTGACACAATTTGTACCTGAACTTTGAGTTTGGGCCCAATATCCCAAGGTCATCAGGAGGTGATACCTAAACTTAGACTCACCCAGAGAAGCAACACCCCCTTGTTTCAGGGCCCAAGAAAACTGTGCGGGGGAAGCCCAACCCAGAGTGCCTGATGTGACAGTGAACGTGGACTGACCTTGTGGCCCCCAAGCCCCGATGTTGTTGAATGAAAGGAGAAGTCTCTGGGGCCAAGTTTGCCACAATGCTGGTAGCCGCTTACAGGCCTCCCACTGACTGTTAAAGGCATCCCCCGTTGCTCTCTTTCCGGGACCACAAGCCACGTGCTCAGGTAGGCTGGGAGCTTGGGGGGTATCCCACCCAGAGGCATAGCTTTCCTGAGGACCATGCATCCTGTCTCTCCTCCAGCCCAGTCCACTGCGAGCTAAGCAGGTGCTCTGGACCCCTCCGGCCTGGGAGGGGACTCTCATGGCGCAGCAGACCTCTCCTGCCTTGCCCACTGCTCCCCTCAGCAGTGGGTTTCAGTTGATCTGCCTGTTCTGTTCTCCACTCTGTCTCTGGTGACTCCTCTCTCCCCCTCACACACCTCTGGCCTGTGCCACAGCTCTTGTATGCCTAAATAAATAAATTTTTTTAAAAAGCCTTTTGCTCCAAATCCCATAGGCCTTGTCGCTGACTCCCTCATCCTGCATTTGGGATGACCCCCTGAAGGGCAGGCTTTGCATTGAAGGCTGAGGGAGCTCCTGGAGTTAGCAACTGGGTCTTGGGCCTCCATTCCCAGTACCAGTTTGTTGTGGTGCACACAATAGGTGCTCAATAATGAATGGACCAGGGTTTGCATGAGATGCTCTCTGCATCCTTCAATCTGACCCAGGCTGCCTTTCTGTTTGTTACCCTTTCTGTATGACTGCCTCACCCACCAGAGCCTGAGCCCCAGCCAAGTTGCACACTGGAAGTTTCCGGAAGAGGCACAAAACAGGTGCCTGCTGCAGCAGCAACACACAGTGCCCTCTAACCAGCTCGACTGGTCATGGAACCCTTGACCAAATGCTGGCCTCCTGTTGGTGACATAGAAAAACCAGAAAGCACTTGGCTTTGAAGAGGAGAAGGGATCACATGTGCCGGAGGCTGGAATGTTCTATTTGATCTCTCACGGATTGGAACCTACACACTGTTTCCTGCCAGGGCTTGGGACACTTCCCTCTGCTGTGACATGAGGAATAAATGGACAAAAAGGAAATCTCTAGATTCGGGAGTGATGCCAGGACCCCCATCTCTTTAAGAGGGAGAAATTCTAAAAGATTCCCCTTGGAGGAGGCAGTTAACGGTCAGAAGAAAACAGCAGGGAGGGGGCCTCCCTGGTGGCGCAGCAGGTTGAGCGCTGCACTGTGAAGCATCCGTGGCACAGCAGCTGTCTCCCTCCAGCCCAGTCCACTGTGAGCTAAGCAGGTGCTTTCTGGCCAGGGAGGGGACCCACATGGCGCAGCAGACCTCTCCTGCATCGCCCGCTGCTCCCCTCAGCAGTGTTTCACTTGATCTGCCTGTTCAGCTCCCCGCTCTGTTTCTAGTGAATCCTCTCACCTCCAGCGCTTCTGGCCGATACCCCAGGTCTTGTATGCATACATAAATAAATCTTTTTTAAAAAGGAAAGATAAAAACTGACAGACACAGAAATCTCTTGACTTTTATTTAAAATTTTTGACCACATGTATTATTTTTAAGAGAGTTGTTTTACCAATATCTGTAAAGACTCTGAGAAACCTCTTATTGATTTAATTTTAGTTCTTTTAGCAACTCCTTTAGATCAAACACACTTCAGATTTGTGTTTTAAGGCGACTCCTTCCCTGCCGGAGACCAGCTCCGGCTATGGCCAGCCAGAGTCCTCACAGGAAAAGATGGTGTCAGCGGATGGAGGGAATAGGGAAGGGGAATGAGAAAATACAAACACTCCTTCTAGGGTGCAAGTATCTTCTACTGATAACCTCGGCAGGTCTTTATTTATACATTCCAGGCAAGGAGTGGATTACACCAGCACTTGCATAACACAGAGAAATAACAATTACTACTTTTTTCTTAAGAATAGACCAGGGAGGGTCTTATGACCTTTAGACAAGATTTATGACCTGTTCAATTTCAAAGTATAAAACAATCATGTTTCTATTAGCACCCTAGTTTCTATGGTTGTTTAGTTTATTTATCAATGTCATAGCAACTTTGCGTAACTACTTTGCGTAACAACTAATAATGTTACTTTTATTTAAAGTACTGATTTTAAGATTAGGGTCAAACTAAAGTCAGTGCCTAAAAAAACAGCCCAATAAAAGGGAAATACTAAAATTAAAACTTAAATCATATCTAAGTCCTAATTAATCTTAATGGAATCACTAACCTCATTATGACCTGAACTGAAAACCGATTAGTAATGTTTTATGTTACTTAGGAGTTTTTCTATGTACGATTATGTTTTAAGTAAAACAATAGCAAGAAAAAAGGGAGAAGGGTAAAAAGGGCTTATGTGCTCACTTATCACCAAGGAAACACAGAGCCTTTCATATGGGGCCAAGCCACAGAGGTCACCCCTCAGTTCACCAGGCTAGTTTCCCTTAATAGATGTTTAGGTCTGGGAAACTACTTAATAACTAACTTTTGAGTTATTGTTATTAACCAATTATACTTTTAATACAACTCTTACTGTAATCTTTGATATCGGTGGCCTTACAATATTGACTTTAAAGGTCTTCATATTTCATGAATTGTCAATCAGTAATTTATCTTGCCAATCAGTAATTCATCATCAAAATGCCTCACAACCTACTATTTTGTTTGGCAATACAGCCAATTTTACAACCACCCGCATACGTGATTTCCAGTTATCATTTAATCATGTCTACTGCAGAATGGTAACTATAGTGTCAGCCACAACAGCGGAGATCCAGCAGGGGCCAGCCTGTGACGCACCCTGACATCTCAAGATGCCCCTCACACCCGGACCATCGTCAGACAATAGATGAGCATGGCCCTCGCCACTTCCTTCCACTGATAAGAGACTTGAGTGATGGGTTTTTCTGTTCCTTTATTTCTTCCCCCTTTTTTTTCTTTTTTCTTTATTGCAAAATGGGGTCCTTCTGTTCCTTCTTTTTCTGCATTTGTTTCTAGTAGTGACAAATGAACATCTGTCTTCACCTTAGCCAATGTCTCACTGCCTAGTTCACATTCATGTAATGATTCTTGTGCTCTTCTCGTACTTTTTAGAGATCAGGAACAACCTCACCACCTATAGCCATAATAACCACCTGAAAGCCCATTTGACCAAAATGTAGTTGGTGCTTTTTTTTTTTAAAGATTTATTTATTTATGCATACAAACAAACACTGGGATACAGGCCAGAGGTATAGGGGTGTGAGAGGATTCACCACAGAGAGCGGGGAGCAGAAAAGGCAGATCAATAGAAGCACACTGCTGAGAGGAGCAGCGGGCTCAGCAGGAGAGGTCTGCTGTGCCTTGTGGGTCCCCTCCCTGGCCAGCAGCGGGATCGAACTGGTGCTGCAGTGGCTGCGGTTTGCTTCATAGTGCGTTGCTTAACCCACTGCGCCACCAGGGAGGCCCCTAATTGGTGTTTTTTTTTTTTTTTTTTTATTTGTATGGTCACATTATTTCTCACAGGTTTCCAAGTTTCTATACCCAACGTACCCTCATCCAGGAACCAAGGCTTGTATGCTTCTGCCACCGACAGACAATCCAGAATCTGTCCCCTGGAGACCTTATCACCATGATCAGAAAGCAAATGTTGTGAAAATAGAAAGATGAGAAGACGCTTGCCTCACCTGGAAATCCCCACTTTTCCTCATGCCCTTCTGTAGAAATGCAGTTGCTGCCATCGCTCCCTTCTCACGGAGTTTTTCCATCAAGTCCCTTTTGGGTGCCACTTGGGAGTTTCTAGTGAACTCGGAGACCTGGAACCTGACTGTGTAGGACAAACCAGACCACTCAGAAGCAGTGGGCTGGCAGAGTGGCACTCTGTGGGTTGTATAGTGAATGGTGTTGCTTCACAGTGAATTCCTGAGAAGTGGAGAGTTTGATTTCCTGATCAGTTCCCAGGAATCAGCACGCAGTGTTTCTCTTTTGAGCCCCTCTTGGTTAAATAGCCAGCGTGAAGCAAAGCAATCTGCATCTAGTTTTAGCTGCAAATAACTCCCACCTCTTTCTCACGCCCGCTGCGTGCTGTTCTGTGTTCTATGCCAGCAGCTAGCTGGCTGTGTGTTTTAACTATTTACGGAGTGTCATGACCAAGGAGACTTCCAAGAATGGTTCTGGACAGGGCGCTCCTCAGGGATGGTTGCCGTTCCTTATTGTGCGAGTTTGCTCAGCTCTCGGGCGGCCCCAAACCCAGCGCTCCGGTCAGCCACTATGCAACATGGTTCAGAAAACAACACAAAACGAGAGTTAGAGAGACCAACCATGTGCCCGTTGACGGGGCAATTCATGTCACCCCATCTGAAACCTGGGCTTGTCTTTTGTGAAGTGGAGATAGTACCTGCTGCCTTATGGCTTCCTAAGGCCCAGGCCCATGCGAGGCGTGTAGAGGCTTCTCCGCACAAACCAGCAGTTCTCTTCCAGGGTCACCTGTTCCGTGGATGGATTTCCGTTGGCAGGTTACCGTGGGGTTCACGTGCAAGGTTCTGTGCTTATAACCTCCTCGGCAGTTAGTCTCCAATCCATTGTGATGGTCCCATTGTTAAACTCACACCCTGTGTTGTCGACTTGGGTGTCTTTTTGCTTTTGGAGGGGGTACCTCTCACTTTTTTTCTATTAATTATATTTGACATCATTTATATTCCCCCCGGAGTTCCCACCACCATTCCACCCGTGCACCATCACCTCAGTCCTTTGTGCTCTTTCTGCCCTCATCCCCGTCGTTGCCCTCCCCTCCTTGCCCTCCCCCCTCCATGGTCCCTTTGGTTTATCCTGGCTTTTTGGTCTTGTTGAGTTTTTTGTTTGCTTTTGGTTATAATTGCACAATTCCTTGAGCTTATTCTTTGTTGTTGCTGTTGTTCTTTCGTATTCCTCCTAATAGTGAAGCCATCTGATATTTTTCTCTTGCCTTCTGACTTGTTTCACTGAGTATAATTCCTTCTAGTTCCATCCATGTTTCTATAAATGTCCCTAGTTTATCATTTTTGATTGCTGAGTAGTATTCCATTGTGTATATGTACCACATCTTCTTGATCCAGTCCTCTACTTTTGGGCATTTGGGTTGTTTCCAGGTCCTACCAATTACAAATAGTGCCGCGATAAGCATAGGAGTACAGGTGCACTTTTGAACATATGATCTGGCAATCCCGCTCCTCGGTACCTCTCATTTTATAGGAGCTCCTTTAGCATTTCTCACAGGGCTGGTTTCATGGACACTTATTCCTTTAACTTTTGTTTCTCTGACATTCCTGAGAAGGAAAGGGATGACTCCTTCCATGCTGAGTGACTATGTGAGGGGACAGTATTCTCTGTGCCAGGTTCTGGAAGATGAGCAGGCTGCATGCTGCGAAGTGGGGTACGGAGAGCGTAGAGGCTCAGAACAAGCACCCAGAATGGGAGTAGTCATTTTCTAAGGGTCGCACAGACTGTCAGGGACAGTTCTGTCTTCCTGAAGCTTGACCGGCTGGGCTGGGTCTATGAAAGCAATGCACATAGTCTCAGACTTCTCAGAAAGAGTGGGCCGGCAGAGTGGTACTCTGTGGGTTGTATAGTGAATGGTGTTGCTTCACAGTGAATTCCTGAGAAGAGGAGAGTTTGATTTCCCGATCAGTTCTCAGGTATATATATACATGGAGGGTGTCTAACGGCTACACAGACACGCAGCTGGCAACTGCACCTGCACTTCGAACACCTGGATCCTGCTCCAGCTGAGCCAGAAGGTTCCTTGGTAAGCTGGTGAGGGAGCACCTACCCACTCTCATCATCTCTTCTTCACGCTGGCCTTAGAAAAAGGTTGTGTCCCTGTATGGTAGACCAGGGGGAAAAGTTCAGAGGGGTAGATACTGGTCCCATGCTCATTGTGGTGGCAGGAAGGGGCACAGAGCAGGTTCTCGATGATTCTGGAAGACGGGGTAAAGGAGGAGTCTTGAAGCCCTCGGTGGTTTTTTAGGCTTTTATAGTCAGAGGCGACCAGGTACACGGCAGGCAGGGGTGCCAGGGGGGCAGGAGGCTGGCAGGCTCCCAGCCCCCGGCACTTCTTCACTCTCTGGGCTCTCTAGTCTCCTCTCTTGTTCTGCTCTCCGTTCTTCTCTATGTTCTGCTGGTGTCCTCATGACGCCGCCCTCATACGCCCATGTCCAAACCCAGGTGTGCCCACTTGCACATGCGCACTTAGGCACCCGTGCAGAACCACAGGTGTCCATCATCACACCAATGGCGGGAGGACAGAAAAGTCTGATAACTTTTCTCTGACCCTACACTTGTAAATCAAGCTGTGATAAAATCTAGATGAACCTGGTCTGTCCTATTCCTTCTTCCCTTCCCCTGTAGCTCTAGTTGTAGAAAGGGAGGGGGAAATGTCAGGATGGGCACAAAGCCTAACCCCACCCTCGCCAGCTCAAACCAGGTCCAGACTGTCCAAGGTAGGAGCAGGGGCACAGAAGGAAGGTGGGTTTTGGGGTGCTTATCCCTTGATAATATGGAGGCAGCAGAGGAGATGAAGAAGGCTGGGGGAGTCTTTGCTTCTTCCTGATGCCTGGCCACAGGTACCCCAGGCTGATGGAACCAAAGGAACCAAGTTGTCTTTGGATGTTTAAACAGTCAGCTGGTTCTTTCACCTGATCTCTCTCCCAGCACTAGCTCTTACAGAGCAACTGAGGACCTGAGAAAGGACCACCTTGCTCAGAGCCAAGTAGGAGAGAGGAAAGAGGCACATCACAGGACTCTGATGTCCTGAACCTCCATCCAAACTCAGTGGAGGATTAAGAATCAGTCCTGTGTCCCCCAAGTTTGGAAGATGCCCAGGCATAGGAAGTGGGGGAAGGGAAAATCGCAGACTATCTACAGCATGGTCCTGGCTTTGTAATCTTCAAGTGAAAGCCCAAATTGCGGACGTGGGCATGTAACTGTGGGAG
This sequence comes from Galemys pyrenaicus, assembly GCA_019455555.1. NCBI lineage: Eukaryota > Metazoa > Chordata > Mammalia > Eulipotyphla > Talpidae > Galemys > Galemys pyrenaicus. Next base: position 88,609 of record JAGFMF010012002.1, read on the forward strand.
TGTAGATTATTTTTTTAAAGATTCATTTAAGCATACCAGAGTTGGGGTACAGGTCAGAGGAGAGGATTCACCAGAGACAGAGCGGGGAGCAGAACAGGCAGTAGAACAGGCAGATCGACTGAAACACACTGCTGAGGGGAGCAACAGGCGAGGCAGGAGAGGTCTGCTGTGCCATGTGGGTCCCCTCCCTTATCAGGAATCGAACTCGCGCTGCTGGGCAGCAGATGCTTCACAGTGCAGCGCTCAACCCGCTGCGCCACCAGGGAGGCCCCAGGAGTGTGGATTTAGATCTATCTTTATGCAGACACAAGTTTAGAAACTTTGGGATCATTAAAATCACATTGTCCTTGCTCAAGTGACAGTTTTGTAAAGTCTGGTCTGGCCTTTACTCTGTCACACAAGCTCAGTCAGTCTGGGCAAGTCACCACACAGGGAGGAATTTGTTCAGATCTCTCCTTTATTAAGAAAATTAGTTTTAGTCTCATGCTGGCTTGTAAGACCTGTTGACTTTGTGCAAGTTCTCCTGTTTACTAAAATATTGCAAATTGTACCTCCTGGTCCCTCATTGTATTCTAACTTGGTTTATGATTTTTCTTTGAAAGAACAAAACAAATTTCCCTTTTCCTTCCCTGGAGTCAATAGGAGGACTCTCTGGGCCATGCATTTGGACAGGGCACGCATCCTCTGGGATTCTCCCTCTCTATAGCCTCCTGACTTTGCTGGGAATTAATTAATGAGCAGGCCAGCCAAGATGAACACCCCATGTGTTTTGTTTTGTTTTGTTTTATTTGATTTAATTTTATATTTTTTTACATCATTCTTCCTTTTTGTACATGCATACTTTCTCCTCCTAGGTTTAGTCCCCACGAAATTCCCACCACCATTTCACCCATGCACCATCACCATAGTCCCTTATGTAAGAACATATTCCCTCCCCTGTTTTTATTTTCTCTAGTAACCTTGTCATTTTTAAGTATGTCTACTTTTATTTCTTCTCTCAGGATAGAAATTGGTCATCTTATTCCCATTAAGTAACTAGGGTTTTTTTTTTTTTTTGGTTTTTTTTTTTTTACTGTAGTAACCATTTTTATTTTTTTATCTTTATTTTGTTTATATATATTTGACATCAATTGTAATCCCCATGTATTCCCCATCACCATCTCACCAGTGCACCATCACCTCAGTCCTCCATGCTCCCGTCTGCCCTCATCCTCCTCCTCTTCCCTCCCCACCAAGTGTCCCCAGTTTGTCCTTGTCTTTTCATTTTTGGTTTTTGTGTCTTTCTTGTTAGTATTATTCTTATTGTTGTTGTTCTTATTCCTTTCCTTGATCCTTATTTGGTTCCCTTATATTCCTCCTAGAGGTGGAACCATATGGTATTTTTCTTTTGCCTTCTGACTTACTTCGCTGAGCATAATCCCCTCCAGATCCATCCATGTTCCTATGAATGCGTCTAGTTTTTTCATTTTTGATTGCTGAATAGTATTCCGTCGTGTGTATGTACCACAGCTTCCCTATCCACTCATCTGTTTTTGGGCATTTAGGTTGTTTCCAGGTCTTACCTACTGTAAAGAGTGCTGCTGTAAACATAGGACCTCCCCTGTTTTGACCCCTCTGCCTTACCCTCCCCTGCGGAGTGTCTCTGATTAATAGTTGCCTGTTAATTTTGTTTTTTTTAAGATATATTTATTTCTGCATACAAGAGCTGGGGTACAGCCCAGAGGTGGGGAGGAGGGGCAAGAGGATTTACCAGAGACAGAGTGGGGAGCAGAATAGGCAGATCAACTGAAATACATTGCTGAGGGGAGCAGCGGGTGAGGCAGGAGAGGTCTGCTGCGCCAGGTGATCCCCTCCCTGGCCGGGGATCGAACTGGCGCTGCTGTGCTGTAGATGCTTCACAGTGCGGTGCTCAACCCACTGTGCCATCAGGGAGGCCCTAATTTTGTTTTTTAATTTATTTTAATGATTTTTTCCCTGGTTCCTTATTTGGTTTCCCTACATTCCTCCTATAAGTGACACCATCCTATATTTTTCTTTTTCCTTATGACTTATTTCACTGAGCACAATCCCTTCCAGCTCCATCCTTGTTGCTGTGAATGGCATGAGTTTATCTTTTGAGAGCTGTCTAGTAATCCACTGTGTATATATACCACATCTTCTTGACCCAGTAGTCTATTTTGAGGCATTTGGGTTGTTTCCAAGCCTTACCTACTGTAAATAGTGCTGCAATGAACATAGGGGGAACACCCGATGTATTAGGCAGGCAGGAGGGAGTAATGTTGGCATTAATGCCCACCTGATACTCAACACAAGAGTCAGAAGAGGCATGGCACAGAACAGGGAAGATGAGATCAGTGTTTACAAATAGTTGGTGTCAACCAGGTTCCAGCTCTTTCTGCCCGTGTGCTCTTCAGGCTCTTGCTTCTTGGTTTTAGATTTCCTTTGCTGCCCTCACTCCCAGAGTAATGCATCATCTTAACCAGAAGAAGCATGAACAGGGCTAGCCAGCTAGCCACGTGGGTTCTTTTTTTTTTTAGGATTTATTTATTTATGCAGACAAGAACTGGGGTACAGGCCAGAGGTGTGGGGGGCGAGAGGATTCACCAGTGACAGAGCGGGGAGCAGAACAGGCAGATAGACTGAAATACGCTGCTGAAGGAGCAGCGGGGAGACAGGAGAGGTCTGCTGTGCCATGTGGGTCAGCTTTCTGGTCAGGGAAAAAACTTGCTGCAGTGGCTGCAGTACTTAACCCCTTATGCCACCTGGGAGACCCCCATCTTTCTTATAGCCTGTTCTTATAAGCTGAAGCCCTTCAAGATTCCCCTCAGCTGGTTTATCCATGTCTTGTTGGCCAAGACTGGGTCATACAATGACCCCTCACTGCAAAGGAACTTAGAAAACAGACACCTAATATCAAACTCCTAAAACAACTGTATCAAGTTTAAGGGCGGCAAGTGGCTTTGGAGGAAGGTGGAATTGCCTGGGAGCTGGTGGGTAAAAAAGCACCAGAGGCCATGGGAATCAAGTGTTTCATTGTTGAATTCTGAGAGCAAAGATCTGCTCTTGAAAATGAATCCGTGTAGGGAAATTGTCAACAAGCAATGAAGCTGCTACACAATGTGCATAGAGGCCAACACCGTGACACCAGATTTTGAGCCAAGAAAGACTCTTTATACCAAATCCACTGCCAATGAGGTAGGAGACATACTCCAGTGAATATCCTCATCCAGGAAAGAGAAGGGATTTATATTGCCTTTGGGAATCAGGGTTGAGAACAAAATTTTACTGGCTGAAATGCAGGGTATGGGCAAAGAAATGTGGATTTGGCTGAAGTTCATTGGCTGGTCACAGGAGAGTTAATATGCAGAGAAGTACAGAGAACCTGAATTTTCCAGCTCTGAAGTTTTGAATGATGCTGTTAGGCCCTTTGCCTGTGTGCAGACCCCCTCAGCCCCTGTTTGGGTTTGGCCTTGGGGCTCAGATCAAGTAGGTTGTTTTGGGGTTGCGCCAGCTAGGTCAACTCTGTCTGTGAAAGTAAATCTCAAAGAGAAAGTTAGATAATTGTTTTCTTTTGTGCTCTTGAGTCTAGGAACAATTTAAGCAGTCTTGTTACAGAATGATGGAGTAATGAACTTGAAGGAAAAAGGAAATTGCTTGGAGTTGTCCCTCCCTTGCTGATCTGCCCAGGGACCTGACAGCTGCTGTGTCACACAGTGGGAGGGACAAAGGCCAGACTGGGATCCATTCAGTGGCCTCTGACCTTGGCATATCCTTAGCATACCCCAGGGAGAGGTAAGGATGGGGCCAAAAGGCAGAAGCCTCCAGACTGCTGATCTACCTCTTCTCCCCTCCATGCCCCACCCTGCTATGCTTCAGGACCCCTTTTCTCCTGCACCTCCTAGTATTACGCACCTGGGAGCAGTCTGCTTCCTGGCCTCACTTCTGGGTCATTAGATGGGCAGCAGGGGAGGGAGGAAGTGACCAGGTGGCCATGGCGCCAGGAGGAGAGGCCCAGGGAGGAGGTACCTCCCCCACGGCACTGGGTTGGGGTTTCATTTTGTTCACTAATATCCTATTCAGTCTTGGTACTTTAAATGGTACTCAGTCTGGAGTTGCCACCCCCAGTTCTAGGTCTAGAGTAAGAGAAAGGGAAGCTGCTACTTGATGAACCCAGGAGTTTTCTGGGTTCCAAACTCACCTGTCCAGCAAGAGTTGTATTTCCAGGCGTTGCAATGCAATCAGACATGATGCTGCATGTTCTGGGCCAGCATCTGCCGCACACACATCACCTAAGTGTCCTTTCTGTCCTCTGTATCTGGAACCTGCTGGCTGCAGGTGGAAAACCCTCTAAGGCAGCAAAAAAGAAAAAAAGAAGAACAAAACACCCCTCACCTGTCAAATTAACTCAGTTTCCTATGTATTTTTTTCCTCAGGGACTCTCCATACTCTCTGCATTGCCCTCGCTCCCAAATCAGGCTCTCCCAGGGCTCACCTAGCAGAGCATCTGTGCTGGGCCAGAGAGGAGGAATTAGGGTGTTAACGGCCCAGCGGTTGTGTGGTCTATTCTGAGTTCCTGTGTCTGCTCAGGGCAAATCCTGAGAGCACTAAGGCCTGTACAATCAAAGGAGGACTCCGGAGCCCACTTTCCCTATGCCCTGTGCCTGCTTGCACAGCCATCTGCTGCACAGGGCCCCCCTAGTGGCGCAAGGGGTTGAGCGCTGCACTGTGGGGCTTCGCAGCCACTGCAGCACAAGTTCGGTACCCGGCCATGGAGAGGACCCAGCAGCATGCAGACCTCCCCTGCCTCCCCGCTGCTCCCCTCAGCAGTGTGTTTCAGTGGATCTGCCTATTCTGCTCCCCACTCAGTCTCTGGTGAACCCTCTCGACTCCAGTGCATTTGGCCTGTACCCCCGCTCTTATATGCATAAATAAATAAAACCTTTTAAAAAAAATAATAAAGAGCAGCACCTGGTTCGGGGACAAACACTCCGGGTCTGTGGTCTTGGCATCTGGGCCAGGGATGCACTAGACTCCTGTCCCTCACCGCTCCCTGTGCCCACAGCGCAGCCACGATCTTTCCCACAATTTGTTTTTTTCTTCGAGGTTGAAGAAACACGTCCGTGGCCTGAACACCGATCGAACTGTCAGGAATCTGATCCCGCCAGCGACACCATGAGCCAGGAAGGCCCAGGTAGCAGCTTCTCCTCTCTGGGCGGGGCCTGTCTGAGAAGAGGGGTGAAGGGAGGAGCCTGAGGTGAGGTCACCCTGGAGTATCAGGGACCAAGGAGACCAGAGCCCCAGAGTCGCCCACCCTGAGTCCACGGGGCGTCCCCACCCCTGTCCTCTCCATGGGGTTCCACAGCAAGTGCCCATGTACCGACCCCTCCCCCATCGCTGACACCCTGTGGCAGCTCCCCACAGGGAGGGGTGCACAGCAGGAGGGTGAGAGAAAGGGTCCCTGGCAGGGGTGCCCTGGGGAGGGGGAGCAGGGGACCAGCACCTGGGGCTTCCCCTGCCTGACACAGCCCCTGCCTGGGACACTCCCCAGGTCAGTCTGACCTCCCGCCAGGGCCAGAGGCCACGGACTGGACTGCGGCCTGGCCTTCCCCGGTGCCAGGGACCTGGGGCCTTCCCTGACTCACTGTGCAGCCAGGCCCTGTCCCGGTCCTGTGAGGTTGGACGTCAGCTTTACACGGTCTGGGCCGGGGCCGGCCGCTCTGTGCCTGAGGGGCGTCCTGGCCTCTGCCTGCACCTACTTGTCCAGGGGAGACTCTCACCCGCAGAGCCTCCCGGGCTGTGCCAGCCCGGCCCTGTGTCCCCATCACAAGCTCCTGAGACCGGGGGCCTCCTGGGGCAGACCCACTTATAGGTCCTCAGTGACCCTGCGGGCCTGCTCTCAGCATTGCCCCCTCCATTCGCCCGTCCACAACCACACAGACGAGGTGCTGGGGCTCCCCACATCTAAGCCCTGGGGTCCTTCTCCCTGCAGAGCAGCAGCAGAAGCCCACACCCCACCTCTCAGGTCAGCTCACTGTGCTAAGTCCGTTGTCTCTGGGCCTTTCTCTCCCTGGCTGTATTGTCCTGCTTCCATATCACACACCCCCAACGCCCCACACTGCACCCCAAAGTCCCTCCCAGGAGAGCAGCTGTGCTGAGTCATGCTGGAGAGCAAGGGGTGGGGAGCAGCAGCCAGAGCTCCCAGCAGGCGGGCTCCTTGCCAGGGCCCAGGCTGGAGGGGCCTGAGGACAAACCCCCAGGAAGGGAGATGCCAGCGCGGGGCTGTGCCTGACAGCAGCCTGGAGAGGAGGTGCGGGGGGAGCGGAGACTCAGAGCCCAGGGCGGCCCCGGGAGCCCAGCAGCCGGTGTGGAGGCCCGGCCTATCCGACTAGCGCAGGAGTCCTCTCTGCACGCGGCTTGCTCACGGCGGGCACTGGGCAGCATCGGTTTTCTGTGACAACAGCCCGGCCAGGGCCGCGGGCAGGCAGAGCACAGGCACCCAGGGGTGCTCCCCCAAGCAGCCGCAGGGACACCGGGACAGGCCTGCACGTCGGCCCAGATGCAGCTCCCGAGCCTCCCGCTCCTGGCCGTGGCCGTCAGGGCCTGCGGGGCTCTTGGGGGCTGGGGTGATGCTGCTGGTTTGTGTGCAGAGGGGACAGGGCCCGGGGACCTGGACACGCCGCGCCCTGCCTGCAGCCCGCGACTCCGGTCCCTGAAAACTGCTCGTCTCTGCGCCCACTGGCCGCGTCTGGGCCCGAGCAGGGGCTGACCGGAGGCTGCTCACAGTGGACGCTGTCTGTGCACTGGCGCCACGGTCCTGCTGCCGTGGGGACGTGGGCGCCTCTGTGCCGGGCTGCCGCTCCGCTGGGGGGCCGCGGTGCACAGCCGCCTCGTGGCCGCCTGCTGGAGGGCTCCACGCGCTGCTCACGGAGCTCAGCTAGGGCCAGAACAAGCAGCTCATGTCAAAATAGAGGGCCGATCATGGTGCTGCCACGTGGTTCCTCGTGTGCGTGCGTGTGTGTGTGTGCACATGCATGTGTGTGTAGGGGGGACAGAGAGAGAAGGGCCTGGTGTCTCCTCCTCCTCACATGAGGACACCGTGTCATCAGCTCAGGACGTCACGTAACCTCATTCACCCCTGAGAGGCCCCATCCCCTCTACACTGACGCTGGGCTCAGGTCTTAGTGTGTGATTTTAGCGGGGAGGGACACAGGTGAGCGTGTAACACCAGGAGAGTCCACCCAGACACCTGTGACAGCTCCTGGGGAGGTTCACACTGACCCAGAGACTCGACAGCATTCATGCTCAGCTCAGCTTCTCTGTTCTTCCCACCTAGAGCGCAGCAGCTTCCTGGAGGAAGTCACTGACTACGTCCTGAGGACGGCGAGCCGGGAGGACCTGCAGTCCCTGTTGACTGAGGCTCAGTCCTGGGAGACGTTTGTGGCTGAGGCCCACTTGTCCAGGTAACTGCCAGGTTGCCCGGTAAAGTCACCCAGAGGAGCCTCCTTGGGCTGGTTTCCTCAGGGCAGGCAAACGTCCTCCGGGCAGTACCCTGCAGAGCTGTCTGTGGTTGTTTCCTGCCCCCTGCTGGGGCTGAGGTGCCCACTGCCACTTGGGGCCCTCTTCTGGGGTGCAGAGCTGCCCTGACCCAGGAGACCGCAGCGGGCTGGACAACGTCCACTGGCGCATGCAGGCTGCCGGGTTAGTGTCCTCTGAGGGCGCCCGCAGAGCTCCGCAGCCCTGCGAGGAGGAGAGCGCTCTCTCGCCGGCTGCTGCCAGCAGGTGCGTTCAGCTCCGTGGTTCATAAAGCTGGTCCAGCACCCTGAGCCCCTAAGAGGTCCCAGGGTGATGTGGCCCGGGGTGCAGGCCCTGGTGATGTCAGTGCCCTGGCTGAGTCGGGTCACGGTCCTGAGAGGCCAGGGCCGTAGGGGGTCAGAGGTCACAGAGGGTCTACACAGGCTGAGGGTAACTCAGGTTGGTGGCACATCCCCTGCTTCCCAGTCAGCCTGCACGCAGGACCTTCATCTGGGACGGTCAGTTTGCTTCAGGCTTGCAGGAGAGGAAAAAAGGCAAAATAATTGTTTTGTATTTGGGGGTTTGAGAATTCTAGCACCCAGCATTCTCCGAAGAGCCCAGGGACACCCTTTGTTTGCCCACACCTGCAAACCTGGGGCTCCTGCAAACGCTCCTGGTGTTCGGTCGAGCCTGGGCGGACTCACGGAACGGCCGGCAGCTGCTCTGCTCACAGGTGCAGCTTATTACCGAGCAGGGTGCAGGGGAAAGTCACGGGAGAGAGCTGGGTCGGGGGGTTCCCGTGACGCTCGCTCCGTCCCCAGGAGGCTCCTGTGCGGGCATCAGTGTGTGGCCTGAGCCGGGGTGCTGGCGCCAGGGGCGCTGACCGGCCCCAGGAAAGCGCCTGACACTGTCGCGTGAAGAAGAGCGAGCCCAGGATGCCGTGACAGGCGTCAGGACCCGCAGCAGGGCGGGCGCGGACAAAGCAGCGGGCAGCGGGGCCTCAGACCACACACAGCGTGGGCGCGACGGGACGACCAGCGGGACCCCAGAGTAGGCCGTTCTGGCTCAGCTGACCCAGCAGGGCTCTCGCTAAGGCAGGGGAGGGACTGACCTCAGGCTGGGGGAGTCTCCCGAGCTGGGGACCCCGGGCAGCAGAGCTGGACCAGAGTGAGGGTCTAGCGCTGGTCAGGAGCGGGTCCCAGAAGAGCAAATGGAAGAGAGCACTTTCCAGGCCAACCCTTCTTTTGTAAAGTTTTCTTAGGATGGTGAGGGGCTTGAGGACATGCTGACCTCAGTCCACCCCTCCAGGGGTCAGACCTGATGCCACATGGTCCGACTGGATCTACACATTGGTCCGGTGCCCAGAGGCCGAGGCAAGAGCAACACTGCGGGCAGCAGACACCGAGGCCTAGAGGTCGCCCAGGTCTCTGGGGCACAGGTGTCGGCTCCTGTCCTCCTTCCCCCGTCTCACCCTGCAGACACCTGCTGGGGATGTGACCCTCCCTGAGGGTGAGCCTCTTCGTCACATGCAGACGCTTAAGAGCATTTTAGGGGGTTTTATTCATTAATCCCCTTACTGAATAAATACTAAAGAACATGTCCAATGCAGGAAATACACTCATACTGACAGAAAATTTCTCACATTTGGAAAATTTTCTCCAATTCTCTGTTTTAATCACCGACCTGCCCTGTTCCAGGGAGGAGGCTGATGCCCTGCGTGCCAGACTGAAGGAGCTGAGAACACAGGCGGTCCCGGGTGACGAGGACAGGCACCAAAAAGAGCAGGAGTGCAGGACAATGTTTTTGAGAGTTTCCTCAGCTGAAGGTGCTGCTTGAGGAGCAGATAGCTCAGCTCCACCAGCTGGCAGACAAGGCTGACAAGGTGCACAAAGACTGTACCGTCGCCAACGTGGTGGCCAGCTCCACTGGCATAGCCTCTGGTGCCCTGACCATACTTGGCTTGGCTCTCGTACCCTTCACAGCAGGGGCCAGTCTGGCACTGTCTGCCGGTGGGCTGGGGCTGGCAGCAGCATCTGCTGGCACCAGTGTGGTCAGCAGCATCGTGGAACATGCAAACATGTCATCTGTAGAAGCTGAAGCCGATAAGCTGGAGATAAGTGGTCTCAACATCGAGAAGCTGATGAAAGAAGTCTTTGAAATTTTATGTGAGAGCTCAGACGAAATTGGTATGACACAAAGAGGTATTGGCGTGGTCTACCGCATTGCCCAGCATGTTGGTGCCCTCAGTGTAGCAGGCCAAGTCTCCTCCCGGAGCGGCAGGCTGGAGAGAGTTGTTGGAATACCGGTAAGGTGATGAGCAAAGGAGCCCATGCCTTAAACGGAGTCTGCACAGCCTACTTCCTTGTGCTGGACGTGGTCAACCTCGTGCAAGAGGCACAGGACTTACAACAAGGGGCTCAATCAGCGCTGGGTAAGAAGCTGAGGCAGAAGGCCCAGGCGCTGCAGACGGTATTGGAGGAGCTCAACCACATCCACCAGTCTACAGAAGGGCCTGACGCCCACCTCCCCCGGACAGTGCAGGGAGCAGAGATGTGTGGGCACTGAGCGGAGCTACCTTGCTGGAGGGACAAAGAGGGCGAGATGAATTTTACGAGCCGAGCCGGGGAATGAAGGATGTGGACCAGGAAAAGATAATTGGAGAGTTTGTTCTGGCGGTGTCAGCCTCTGCCTCTGGCTGCCAGCGCCACCTGGAGGTTAGAATCGGCAGTGCAAAGGCTGGTTCACTGAAGATCCCGGGGTTGAAGAGCCAAGGAAATGTCAGACAAGTCCAGACACAGCCCCTCTCCAAGGCCACTGTGATTGTGAGCTGCAGAAAGAAGGAGAGAAGCCTCTCCTGCACTCTCGGGTCCAGGGGTACAGAGGGCCAGGTCCTTCCATCTTCCCCAACACAGACAGCTCTGGCTGCACGAGCTTGAGGGTCCAGGCATAGAGTTGAAACATGAGCCCTGTCCATCCTTCAGCCATGAACCAAGTTAGCTACAAACCAGCCTCTCTAGCTCATCGAAAATACTAGCAGCTGACAGCAATCTTCTCGCCTTTGGTCCTTCACATTCTACTTTCTGGGGCTTCCCTTTGATCCCTTTCACTCCACTGAAGACTTACAGCCCTGACTTTCCCACAGAGCATTTCCATCTCCAGGGTTGTCAGAAAATATCCCCATTTGCAACCACCTTGAATGTAGCTTCAATGTCATTTCCAAAGTAAATCTACTTCCTATCACATATCAATATGTGATTTTTCTGTGATAGTGACTTAGCTGCTTGCTTAATGAAGGTCAAGTGTCCAGGAGCAGAAACCAGTCTCCTGATGAAATGTGACGTTGTAACAGGGTGGTCCCCAGAAAAAGGGGAAGTTCCAGGATCCCGGTCCAACACTAAGTAGAGTGGAGCTGAACAGGGATAAGAAGATGCTGAAAAGAAGAAGTAGGAGGACAGCGGAAGGGAGGAAGAAGGAAGCAGGATGGAGAGCAGCAAGGAGACCTGGAGGAGGCACGTGGAGCAGAGGGGCATGTGAAGAAGCTGCGCTTGCTTCTTGGTCTTGGACTGTTGGAACAGATGTGGGTGAGAGACCCGTGGGGAGGTTAACAATGGCAGCTTTCACCTTGGTTTTGATGTTACTCTTTTCCTCCCGGATTTGTCTGACTCTTTCAGACCCTTTTCTATGGGTCTCCACCAAAAGGTTACTTGGGCAGGCTTTCAGGCCTTGCTTTGGGCCAATCCTGTTTGACTGGACTCTTACCCTCGTAGGAATGGGTAACTTTGGGTGCTTGATTTAGTAACTATATTCTTGTCTTTTCTGTATTGTTTATTTATTGTATTAAAGTCCCTTCCCATTAAAGGCCTTATACGTTTGTCTTGATGTGGCAGATGGGAGAACCCATTCAGAGAGGGCAGGTTTGGGGATTCTGGGGTGCCCCTCTCCCTGTCCCGTAACAGTTCTGCCAAGCCAGCCTTCTCTAAGGCCGGAAGCTGCAGCCTTCCAGGGGGGGTGCTGGGCTCGCACTCTAGCAGAGGCCCTATGCTTGAAACAGGCGTGGCCCTGGGTGCTGGTGGTGCCAGATGCTTGTGGCCTGGCCCAGCTCCGTGGGTGGCTTCTAGCCACATGAAGTCACCCTGTACCTTTGGCTGTAAAATTAGAGCCACGCTGGGGAAAAGGAAGAGAGGCCAGAGGAAGGCAGGTCATGGAAAAACGACAGAAATAGCTCAGCAAACAGAGGTGGTCCCGTGCACATGTCCAAAGGTCAGACTAGGTTTGAGCTGGGCACCTCCCCGAGAGCCTCTCCCCGCCCTCTGCCTCCTCCTCTGCAGTACCCCATATTCTTGACCCAAATATGGGGTGATTTTCAGATCAACCTACAAGTGTTCCTTGCCTCAGAAGGCCCACCATGCTCTGTCCCTCCCTCAGCCAGAGGTGGGACAGGCCCGTGATCAGGGCGCCCACGGACATTTGCCTGAAGACACACCCCATGCAAAGGCAGGTTGAGCCCCCTGGGGTCCAATCCCGCTGCCCAGGGGCAATGCTGAAAGGGGCAGCAGCACCCACCTGCGCCCTCGGGTCATTATCTGTCAAGGGAGCCTCTCTCCCCCGCTGAGCTGAGCCCGAGCAGCTCCCCTGTGTCCACAGAGGGCCTGGCTCCACGGAGGGCCTGGCGGGGAGCAGCCCGCGGATCTCTCACACCCTCTTTCAGGCCTTGCCATCTGCCATCTGCCACATCAAGACAAACGTATAAGGCCTTTAATGGGAAGGGACTTTATTTTTTTCCTTTATTTATATATATTTGCCATCAATTGTAATCCCCATGTATTCCCCATCACCATATCACCAGTGCACCATCACCTCAGTCCCCTGTGCTCCCGTCTGCCTTCTACCCTCTCCCTTCCCCCTCCCCACCAAGTGTCCCCAATTTTCATTTTTGGTTTTTGTGTCTTTATTGTTATTATTATTGTTGTTGTTGTTCTCATTCCTTTCCTTGATCCTTATTTGGTTCCCTTATATTCCTCCTAGGGGAGGAACCATCTGGTATTTTTCTTTTGCCTTCTGGCTTATTTTGCTGAGCATAATCTGGAAGGGACTTTAATACAATGAATAAACAATACAGAAGAGACAAGAATATAGCTACTAAATCAAGCACCCAAAGTTACCCATCCCCTCGAGGGTAAAAGTCCAGCCAAACAACCAGCTTAGGGCCGCCGTTTCCCGAGCGTCCTCTACCTGGTGGGAGGTCTGGTGTCCAGAGCGAATAGCCAGGGCAGGAAACAGCTAATTCTCCCAGCCTCTCCCCCAGAGTGAGTCCCTCCCACTGGCCTGACCACCAAGGTGTACCTCCTTGTGCCGTCAACAGCCCCAAAAATAGCACGTGTCTCTCCATGAGAGCTGACCGGGGTGAGGGAGGACCCAGGGGCCAGTGGGAAGCAGTGACCTCAGGAAACCCCCACCAGTTGCCATGGGAGCAGGGTCTGGACCGTGTTCTCAGTGGGGAAACATGCTGGAGGGCTTCTCAGAGGAGGTGATGTCAGATTTGGGCTTTGAAGGACGAGCAAGATCTCCAGGTGGCAGAAGCAGGGGTTCCTGGGGCAGGAGCTGAGGGAGCAAATGTGGATGCTGTGTGGACGTGACATTCAGCTGCAGCAGTGGACACGTCCGCCCTGGGCCTCTGGGTATCCAGGGAGTGCGAGTGCCTGACATGGAGGGGAGTCAGGTGACCTGCTGTGGAACTGTGGGGAGGGAGGAAGGTAGGAGGAGGCGGAGGCACACCCACAAGGTGGGGACAGTAATGTTCCCAGGGTCCACAGCCCGTCAGTGCCGTTCTTCTGGAACAAGGCAGGACACTGAGCCAGTAGGATCTCAAGGGTCGGTCTGGGGTGCTCTTTGGGGGGTCAGCACGGCAGCAGGCACTGGAGGGCGGTGCCAGGTGGAGGTGGGGATGTTTGTTTGATCCTCACATGCTCAGATGAGTCGCGTTTTGCTTTCTGTTTCACTTCCTGAGTGTGCCTGTGCCCAGAGGTTGTGCTGGTTCTTACACACTCACGGCGGCGACTGGAGCCGCACGAGCACCTGCACCTCCTTGCACTGGGCCGAGGGTGGTCCCGGTAAGCTGGGGAGGGCCCCTCACCCCACCTTCTCACCCTCAAACCAGCTCTCAGGGAAGGATCGAGTCACCGTCTACACGCCGAGGGGAGTCCAGAGCCTGCGTCAGGGCCCGTGCCAGAGGCCCCGTCTGCCTGACGCCTGCTCCTCCGTGTCCGAGCCAGTGGAGAAGGAGGGGGCTGCTCGAGGGGTTCCCAGACCCTGTGACACCCCAGCAAACTCAGGTCTCCACCCCGAGAGACAAGAGCAGGTGACAATGAGGGAAGGCGATGCTGGGAGCTCTCGCCTTGGGAGACGCCCGAAGAGGTGCAGGGAGTCCCCTCTCCACCCGGGCCTGGCCCCTGGGCCCCCCCGGGGCTGCTGCTGCGGCCCAGGGGTAAAGAAAGTCCTGTTCAGACAGGAGGACCAGGGTGCTTGTGAGACGCCCTGAGTCCGTGGTGGGTCACCCGCTCAGCCCGGTCTGCTCAGGGCAGGGCCCTGGGGAAACTGAGGCCCTGACAGGGCGGGACTTGCTGGGTCCCCGCCTGCAGAGAGCGAGCAGGGTCATGTTGGGCTCTGCCCCCATCCCCTGCTGTGCACGTGGGGTGTAGGGGGAGGAGGAGGCAGCCCTGCCCCCACACGGGAAGAAGGCTACAGTGGGGGAGGGGCAGGGCAGACTGTCCCCAGGACGCTGGCTCTGTCCCTCCCTTCACTGCAGACTGGGGTGTGGCTGCCCAGGGTGGGGTGCATCTGCCTGTTCCACAGAACCTGGAATCTGGGCCCTCAAGCCACCTTGCCGTGAACACCAGCACCCAAAGGCCCGCTGCGGCCTGTGCTCTGCCCAGCGGGAGAGGTGGCCCTGGTCACCTCCAGGGAGAAATGTGTTCAGATCTCTTTAACAAACTGGATCCTGTGGGCTCGTGGGAGCTCCCTTTATCAATGGAGGTGTCACAAATTGCACTTCATGGTATTGAACGTAGTTTGTGGTGCACTTGGCAATTTTTAATGTTTCTAGGGGTGAAATAGATATGTTTCCCTTCATGGCTTCTGCAATTTGATTTGGTTGGAAAGGTTTCCTCGATTCAAAACTGTTTCAAACATTTCTTCTGGTGTGTTGTAGTGTTTTGTTTCTGTCACTTTTAGAGCCTCTTGGGATCAGCTGAATGATTGATTGGTCCATTGGCTGGCAAGTAGATGGATTCAGTAGAAGCTACCTGTTGTGAATGGCTTAGCACAAACTTTTTTTTCTCCTTTTCTTCTCCTCCTCTTCCTTCTTGTTCTCCTCCTCCTTCTTGCCATGCTCCTGCTCTTCCCCTCCTCCTGCTGCTCCTCTTTTTTAGCACAAATACAACTACATCCAGGAAACTGCAAATTCAAGGGGACCCTACTTGCCCCACCCCCATCTCCTGCTCCTCTGGCTCCCACTTGTTAATGGAGAGCACATTTAATGGGCGCCTGCTGTGATCCAAAAGGATCAAGATTTTGGCTGCCTCCAAGGAGCCCTCCATGCTGTAAGGAGATGACCCTCCTCCCCCCCAGCTCCTGGGAATGTTACAGGGCAACCCTAATATAAAATGGGTTTGCCTGACTGGGTTCTCACTCGCGCGCTCGAACGGCACTTATAATGCCCCAACTGCAGGCACACACAACAAAGGTTAATAAAGGGTTTTATTTACAAGGGAAGGAGAAATAGCATAGTGAATAACACAAGGAGAAGAGAGGGATGCAGATCCATAAATGTCCTACTAGTTCCTTGGAGCTGGAACCCAAGGAAAAGAGAGACCCCCCAAGGCCCACATGTCTGCTCTTATACTCAGCCTGGCTGCTTAACTCCACCCTCGGGTCCCAGTGATGTGCTCTTTGATAATGACCTTATGGGATTTGTAGTCCTTGGGTCTTGTAGGTCTGGAATGGGGGTCGAAGTCCATAACCTATTTGTGTAATCCATTCAGGAGGGTCTTTCCCCCTAACAGGGACATTTAGTGAAGAGGAGTGGGAAGGCTAGAGACGGACACATGAGCCCAGGGGTCCTTGGGGAAGGAAGACTCTGGAATATTCTACTCAAGACGTGGTCATTATTGCAGTCAGCTGGGACTCATGATTTCCAGCAGTTCTCTCTTCCTCGCTCTCCTCATGTAAGAATTATGGCTGCAGTAAGGAGACATGAGGAAATAAATCGAAACTCCCAGAAATCTGATAGAGCTATCAAAAGAACATTATAGCAGGGCCTCCCTGGTGGCTCAAGGTCGAGTTCAATGTCCGGCCAGGGCGGGGCAAAGTTCTTGATTAAAATGAGCTTTTCAGCTAGATCAGCACGAAAACAATTCCTTCACTGGGTGAATGGGCTGCGCAGTGTGAGCGAGAGGTCAGGTATTTCACGAATCAGATTGACTCAGTAGAAGCTGTTTCATGGCCTGCTAATGGCTGCCACACCTCAGACTACCCAGGAGGGTAGAGTGGAGCCTCGGATCATGCAGCAGCTGTCAGGGCTCGTGTCTCACACCGGCCGAGACAGAGGGCCAGGCTCGCTGCCAGAGCCACCCTGGAAACTGGAGACGGAAGGCCACGTTAACATGCACACGACGAGGTGTTTCTCTGACTGGCACAGAGGTTGTTTGGCTGTTTCAGTTGATTGTTGCCTAGTAGACTTTCTAAACTTGGATCAGGTTAGCTGAGTCAAGTGGACAGGAAGTCCAGAAATGATGTAAGCACATTTGACATTTGGGAACTGGCTGGTGCCTCTGCTGATTTCAGAGGCTTATAAACTCCTGCAAGGTGGGTTTAGGCTTCCCTTATGCAGCTGTGCTGACCAAATCCCATCTGTCCTTGACATGAGTGACTCCATTCTAGTTTGGTTTGATGTGGTGCTTCAGAGAACACTCAGGACCCCTGAGAAGGGGCTTAGGGCTGAGTAGAGACAGAATCGTCACACAAATGCAGCCACAACCAGGACAGAACGACATTCAAGGAGCCTGGAGAGGAGGGGGGCAGGGACAGATGGTGTTATGCCGGAATGGGGTGCACTACCCGAGAAAGCCAGTCACAGCGCTGTAAGAACAAGAGGAAACAAGCTTGAGCTCGGGCCCAGCGGGCACGCCAGGGACACCTGGGTGGTAGGTAAGGCCTAAAGCATGGGGGAGAGTGAGACTTTATAAGGGTCGCACGGGCGGCGGGCTTAGGTGCAGCACAGGTCGCTGTCTGATTGGCTGATCCGCGCAACTTTCCCTATTAGGTGTGGTAGGTTCGTTGTCATGGTGATCAGCTGGCAGCCATGTTGCCATGGGTGACTGGCTGGCTGCCATGGTCCAAGGGCAGGTGGTGGTGGCCTGGTGTGGGGTCATGCCTTAGCGCCCCCCCCCCCATCCTGGAGAAACAAAGACTTAAGCCTAAAAAGGGCGGTGGCTGAGTCCAGATGGAGGCTGTCATGCCCTTCAATGGGGAGGATGTTTTTGAGCTGGGCCTCTGGCACAGGTGAATTTTCACAGCGCGGGGGGGGCGGGGGGGGTAGGTAGCTGGGGCACAGCAATCCCTGGGGAGGGAGCAGCCTGAGCAAAAATCCAGAGTGTGGGGTGTGCTCAGAGAACAGGAACTGGCAGTCCAAAGGGGTCTGGAGGAAGGCAAGTAGGGAGGGTCGAGACCCAGGACAGGGAGTGATGGGAGCACCTGCCAGCTCTCCTCATCCATTCCAAGGAGCCCCTGCCCCACTTGGAGATGCTTCGTGAGAATCTCTGTTTGCTGCATCTACAGAGCTTAGGCCAAGGAGGTGGGGGTTGGGGCTCATTCTGGCCATGCAGTTGGCCAGGAATTTCCTCTTGGACCTCCCTTCTCCCTCCTTGTTCTCCCCAGAGCCTTTCTGGAAGTTGGTTCAGCATCAGGCTAGACAAGAAGGACACCCTAATACTATCAAGCATTAGGGGGACAAGGCTGGCATCATCACCCAACTGAGACAGTTTTGTGCTAGATGGAGAATAGCCCGAACAAGGGGCTAGAAAGGGTGAGGCTGGGGGTCAGACACATTCACAAATGTTTGATTCACCTGGATCCAGCTCGTCTTCCCTGTGTGCTCTGCTGGCGCTTGGTGCTGTATCAGGCCTCCGCCTGCCTGCCTATGTACACGGTGCTTTTCAGCGTGATGGGCATGACAGACACATCGAAGGCTCCAGACTCTTCTTCTGTCTGCCCGGGCAACAGTGAACCTGCTGGCCTGGGATGGTTCAGCTGAGCCTCCCGCCCCCTTTGTACTGTCACGGGCCCACAGCCACAAGCTGACACACTTTGTGCACGCAAGGCCCTTGCAAAGCGATGAGCACCTCTGCTGAGTGGACGTCCAACATGGAAAACATAACACACATTTCAAGGTCACTGGCTGCCTGTTCTCTGGAAGGCAGAAAAGAGCCTGAACTAGCGCCAGGCTCCTTCCAGACATGACCTCAGCTTCCTGAAGCTGAGTCCTCCTGCTCCCAGGGCCCCTCCCTCCCTGGGGTGCAGCAGCCCCGCTGTGCCTGGCTCTGCCCTCCTGAGGAGCCGGCCTCCCTCCGCCTGTGACAGGAAGACACACTCACACATGCCATGACTGTAAAGTGATAAAATTTCTTAATAGTGTGGCTGTAGGTTTGTACAGTTTTTATATGTTGATGTACTTTGACCCAATCCTTCTACTTCTAGATAAGTGAATAATCTCAAGGAAGGCAAAGTTTTGGACAAAGAGATCACTCTGTGCACTATTATTCACATAAAGCATGAAGGTCCAGGCAAAGAAAAACCAAAGGGATCGTTCGGGGGAGGGTGGGGTAGAGACCGGGATGAGGGCAGAAAGAGCACAAGAGGCTGAGGTGATGGTGCACGGGTGGAATGGTGGTGGGAACTCCCTGGGGACTACAAATGATGTCAAATATAATTAAATAAATCTAATATATAAATATTATATATATATATACCCATATACATATGGAGTCTGATATAGACATGACGCTAACACAAAAAATTAGAATGAAGGTCCAGGGTCCAGTCTGAGGGAGGAGGGAGGTCAGCTCCTCAGAAGGTCAGGGCCCCCCACAGCCACAGGGGGGCTGCTGGCCCCCAGGGAGGGGGGCTCCAGAGCTGGAGGGCTCAGCTTCAGGAAGCTGCGGCCCAGGAAATGGACCCAGATGCAGTACCTAGCACAAGGCCTCACTCAGGAGCCAGAGCCACTTCCTGCACACCCACCTGGGCAATGTTTTCATGAGTGACAGGAGCAACACGGTCTCCCCATCACGGGCTGGGTCAGTGCGACCCGGGGCAGCACTGTGGGAACCTGGGCTCACGGTCACTGCGACATGGACGTCCTGCTCAGTTCCTGTCTGTGACACGGAGGCAGGAGCCCCCCCCCCCAGAGCGTGTGCCCATCAGGGGGACCCGGGGCTGGCATCACAGACACCCCTCAGCATGAGCTGTCGGCCCTGAGCACGGCTGCCTCAAATCAAATAACTTCCAGAACCTTCCCTCCACCTTTCTTCTGGGTGTGGTGTGACTGAGTTACAGGGCAACCATGTGTAATGTGGCAAACCACGTTGGGCGCCAAACTGTTACAGGGCAACCCTAATATAAAATGGGTTCCTTACACTGGGTTTTTCACCCGCGTGCTTAGAAGACTTAAAAGTCCCAACTTCAGGTACACGTGGCAAAAGTTATTAGCACGTTTTATTTTATGAAAGAAAGGGGAATAAAATAGTAATAACACCAAAGGAAAAAGAAANGGATACAAATCCACAAATACTCTACCAGATCTAAGCAATGGCGCGTTGAGAGCTGGCTCCGAGTCGAATGAGATGGCTCCGAAGGAAGGGGTCTGGCTCCTCAGTAGGAAGAAGGACTCCAAGCTCACTTCTGGTTTTATAGCCAGCCTGGCTGCTTAACTCCACCCTCAGGTCCCAGTGATCAGCTCTTCGATAATCATCTTATCGGATTTGTGGTTCTGGAACACTGATGGTCTGGAGTGGGGGTTGGAGTCCGTACACCCATAATCCATTTAGGACCACCTTTCCCCCTAACAACTGCTCTGTCACTTCAGTATTAAGACAAACATATAAAACCTTTAATGGAAAAGAACTTGAATATAATTAGGGTACAATCCAGAAAGGAGAAAGAACATAGTTACTAAGTTAAGCATCCAAAGTTACCCATCTCGGGGCCTCCCTGGTGGCGCAGTGGGTTAAGCAACACACTATGAAGCAGACCGCAGCCACTGCAGCGCGAGTTCGATCCCTGCTGCTGGCCAGGGCGGGACCCACATGGTGCAGCAGACCTCTCCTGCTGTGCCCGCTGCTCCCCTCAGCAGTGTACTTCTGTTGATCTGCCTGTTCTGCTCCCTGCTCTCTGCGGTGAATCCTCTCACCCCCCCGCAAAAGTCCAGCCAAATAGGATTGGCCCAAAGCAAGGCCCAGAAGCCACACGTCCAAAGGACCTTTCAGTAGAGACCCATAGAAAAGGGTCAGAAAGAGTCAGACAAGTCTGGGAGGAAAAGAGCAACATCAAAATCAAGATGAAAGCTGCCATTGTTAACCTCCCCACGGGTCTCTCACCCACATCTGTTCCAACAGTCCAAGACCAAGAAGCAAGCGCAGTTTCTTCACATGTCCCTCTGCTCCACGTGCCTCCTCCAGGTCTCCTTGCTGCTCTCCATCCTGCTTCCTTGTTCCTTCCTTCCTCCTGTCCTCTCTGCAGAATCTTCTTATCCCTGCTCAGCTCCACCCACTTAGGGCAGAACCGGGATTCTGGAACTTCCCCCTTTCCTGGGGACAACCCTGTTACAATAACACAAAGAGAAGAGAGGGATACAAATCTGTAAATATCCTACCAGATCTTCCAAGCTGGAATGCAGTGGCGCGTTGGGAGCTGGCTCTGAATCAAGGGAGATGCTCCAAAGGAAGAAAGCGGCCAAGACTCACCTGTGGTTTTATATTCAGCCTGGCTGCTAAACTCCACCCTCAGGTCCCAGGGATCCTCTCTTCGATAATCATCTTATCAGATTTGTGGTTCTGGAATATTGGTGGTCTGGAGTGGGGGTTGGGGTCCCGTAAACTTACTTGTGTAATCCATTCAGGACCACCTTACCCCTAACAGTACCTCCTCCAGGTGGCCCCCACCCCCATGCCACCCATGAGTGTCAGCATCTGACTTGGCTTGGTGTGAGCTGAGGTGAGTTGAGAAACTCTCCAGAGAGCAGGCAGCGGGCTCAGGGGACAGAGAAACACATCCAGTTAACTGCATTTTAGCATGTGGAGCCCCCAGAGAGAAGCCCCAGACACGTTTTCCCCTGCTGTTCCCTTTGCCACAACTGACTGACACTCAAGCGTGATTTGTTTGTCTTCTTTCTTTCAAGGGTGAGACAAAACCTTTTGCTGCCCGGCACCCTGACAAGGAACTGGCAGAGAAGCCCTGAGGCCCCGCAGCCGGCGTCATGGACCCGCAGGACAGCAGCAGCGAGGACGATTCGGGTAGTCAACCCTCTTCTTCTGCTAGTTCCCACTGGGCCCTGGGTGTGGTGGTGCCTCCAGGCTGAGTTCACTTTTGGGGTAGCAAGAACTAGAAGGGGATTGCTAAGTAACCTGCAGCCCCCATCAGGTGTCAAGGGGATCCTCCCCCATCCTGGATCTGTGGGGCATCTCCTCCTTGGTCCCCTCCTCCAAGTGCCACAGCAACCTGCTCCCTCCCTTCCTTCCTCCCCAACACCATCAATGACCCAGAAGTGAGGCCAGGACAGTCCTCAGGAAAGTAGGTAAAGAGCAGAGGGGGGAGAAAAAAGGGGTCCCAAGGCAGGGTGAGGTGGGGTTTGAGGGGAAGGGAGGGCAGGTAGACCAGAAGCCCCAAGAGTTTCTCCTACTGTTAGAGGGGAAAGACCCTCCTGAATGGATTACACAAATAGGTTATGGACTTCAACCCCCCCATTCCAGACCTACAAGACTCAAGGACTACAAATCCCATAAGGTCATTATCAAAGAGCACATCACTGGGAACTGAGGGTGGAGTTAAGCAGCCAGGCTGAGTATAAGAGCAGACATATGGGCCTTGGGGGTCTCTCTTTTCCTTGGGTTCCAGCTCCAAGGAACTAGTAGGACATTTATGGATCTGCATCCCTCTCTTCTCCTTGTGTTATTCACTACGCTATTTCCCCTTCTCTTGTATTAAAACCCTTATCAACCTTTGTTGTGTGTGCCTGCAGGTGGGGCAGTATAAGTGCCGTTCGAGTGCGTGGGTGAAAACCATCAGGCAAACCCATTTTATATCAGGGTTGCCCTGTAACAGTCTGGTTGCCCTGTAACACTACCTCTGGCCCTTATCCCAGCTTCCTGTCTAACAGCATTTTTAAGGAGGCCATTGAGAGGTTTCGGTGTGGTTGGATGAGAGAGAAAAAGAGAGCCAGGCCATATTTCTGACCAGCAGGAACCTTTATTGCACTCCCAGGTGAAGCTCTCCGATCCCCAGGGTGGGGGTCAGAGAAGTTGCATCCAGAGTACAGGCCAGGGGTCTTTTATATGCCCCCTCTCTGCCAGGCCTGAGTGGAAAAATACCGGCGAGTCACGTGTTGCCCTGTGGTCAGGAGATCACAATGGAAAAGTACCAGAGTTATTTTTTTAAAGATTTATTTATTTATGCATACAAGCACTGGGGTACAGGCCAGAGGTGTGGGGGGCGAGAGGATTCACCAGTGACAGAGCGGGGAACAGAACAGGCAGATCTACGGAAGTACACTGCTGAGGGGAGCAGCGGGCACAGCAGGACAGGTCTGCTGCGCCATGTGGGTCCCCTCCCTGGCCGGCAGCAGGGATGGAGCTCGTGCTGCAGTGGCTGAGGTTTGCTTCACAGTGCGTTGCTTAACCCACTGCGCCACCAGGGAGGCCCAAAAAGTACCAGAGTTATATGCCCCCTCTCCATTAGCAGTCGTTGTTTGCTCTGGGTTACTATTTCACCTGGAAAATGACTACCAGGTACCAGCTTATCTTGTTTCCTGCTGGCTGTCTCCGACATGCCCGTCCTGGAAGCCCGGCCCAGCGGGGAGCCTGGGTGACCTTTCAGCCATGTCATCCTCTCTGCCAGGGGTTTGCAGGTCAGACTGGACCCCAGTCTGGTCTTAGCTCCCTCCTGCCTGCATGACCTGGAGTGATTTACCCAACTCACCTGTCCAGTGGATACTGTAATTTCAGGTTTTCAGGCCTAGTCTTCCAGCCAGGAAAGGATCCCAGGCTGCAGTGGCAGCACTGAGGCCCAGCCACTAGACCACCATGGGTTGGTGTCTCACGAAGCCGAAACCGAGAAGGAACATAGGCAAGAAGAGGCAGATTCGTTTAGAGAAAGAAAAAGTTTATTGAGGAGAAAAGGAGCAGAAATAAATGGGACCCCCCAGGCCAGTGGAACCAGGCCGGGGAGGAGCAAGGGAGCAGAGATGGAATCGAAGAACCTCATGGAATATAGATCCTCTTTCCCTAATTATCCTAAAGCTCCCCCAGTCTCTCTGTGATTGGTCAGTTCCTAGTGGTCTCACTCACTGGCCTAATATCTCTGTGCCCAAAACTTAGTCTCTGCGTCTCAGCCTTTGTTTTAGCATTCTTCTCTTTATCAGACTCATTCTGGACTCTCCTGCAGCCCCTAGTCCTGAGGGTGTAGGATTAGACCTCTTTGGAATTTCTTGGCCTTATCTCTGGAGCCTTCCTTATCTCTCCTGAAGTCCCTGCTGCCCCTGAAGCTGCCTAATTACCCTAACTTGGCCTACTTGACCTAGGATGCACTGACATGCCCCACCTGGGAGAGCAGTTGTGCTGAGCCATGCTGGAGAGCAAGTTGGGGGTGGGGAGCAGAAACCAGGAGCTTCTCAGCAGGCGGGGCTCCTTGCCAGGTCTGGGTGCCTGAGGACAAGCCCCCTAGGAGGGGAAATAGTTTCTTGTTGATTGGGTGACCAGTGGGGTTCGAGGTGCGGGTGTGCAGTGCAGGGCTGTGTGTTCTGACACCAACCTCGGGGAGAGGAGGTGCAGGGGATTCTTGAGACTCAAAGCCCTGAGGCCAGCCCACCTTTCTCAAGGCCCTGTGACTAGCACAGAAGTAGAAGCCCTCTCTTTACACAAGTTTACCCAATGGCGGGCACTCTGCAGTATTAGTTTTAATTACAACAGCAACAACATCCACACACATTTTACAGGTCAGAATGCAGAAATGACAGGAATTATTTTAACTACAAGGAGGCTTCAAAGTCAAATGTCAAGGAAATGGCTGACGCTTGACCAGTTCCCAGCCTTCAGCTTGCTGGCTGAGGGTAGTCGCTTGTCTAAGTCTCACTTTCTTCTCCTGTGAATGAAGAACACGCCTTGGTTTGTATGTTATGGAAATTATTCTGGCCCATAACCCAGGCAATGGAAGGAGGAACCAGGAGGTACTCAAGGGTTTCTGGAGACCAGGCACTTTATTTCATATGCACATGGACCCAGCACAGACCTTTCTCCGGAAATCTGGGCCCTGAACAAAGGCTGGGAGCTCCTTTTATACTTTACTATCTCTACATTGCTACATGGGTAAAAAAAAACATACAAACCATATGTTTAAAGACTAGTTCCCAAAGGAAAGGGGGAGTTTTGCAGGGCTGTAATTTTCCAAGGACACAGACCAGCCTGACCTGTTATCTGCAGCTATTGGGAGTGCTGAGACTGGGCCATGGATCTGACTTGCTAACTGTGCCTGCATTGGTATGTTAATTGCACTCAGGCTAAACTCTGTGACTGGGGAGGCATCTCTAGTGCATTGTGCAGCAATATTTCTCCTACATATGTAGAGCAGGAGACACATTTTATATCATGTTCTTAGACACACCTGTGTGCCTTAGTCCCCAGTGTCCATTTGCTATCCCATAATCTCCAACTCCCTGAAAACCATTTATTTTTTGGTACCTCATTGGGCCATCATCTGGCCTTGAGCAAGATTCGGACCTGAGATTATCTACAGCCCCTTATATTACTTGTGGCACTTGATGTGCCTATTCACTTACTCACTTATGAGAACATGGGTGCATTTGATGCAAGTGCTGTCCTCACCCTGCTGGAGGGGTAAGTTATAGACCATTTCTGACACAAGTTGCAAGTTCTCCTTCTACAGGGTAAAAGTGTCTGAATTATAAAACACATCTAGATGCCAGAAATTAGGTCACTAGTTCAGGAAGCTGGAAATCCAAGAGCAAGGTACTGCTCTGGTGAGGCTCTCCCTGGTTTGCAGATGGTCATTTTTCTATCCTCATAGCACTTCTGTGTGTGTGTGTGTGTGTCTGTGTGTGTGTGTGCAGGGGGGTGGGGAGAAGGGAGTGAGGGATGGATGGAGGGCCTGAAGGATGGAGGGAGGGAGAGGGATCTGGTCTCTTCTTCTTCTTATAAGGACACCATGTTAGCAGACTAGGGTCCCAATCTATGACATCACTTAACCTCACCAATCTCTTGAAAGGCCCTGTCTCCAACTACAGTTGTTACAGGGCAACCCTAATATAAAATGGGTTTCCCTCACTGGGTCCTCACCCGCGCTCAGAGACTTTTATAATAAGCCCCAACTTCAGGTACACGTTACAAAAGTTATTAACGGGTTTTATTTTACGAAATAAGGGGAATAAAATAGTAATAACAACAAGGGAAAGAGAGGGATACAAATCCATAAATATCCTACCAGATCTTCTAAGCAATGGCACGTTGAGAGCTGGCTCCGAGTCAAGTAAGATGGCTCCAAAGGAAGAGAGAGAGAGCCCAAGGCTCACCTCTCTGGTTTTATAGCCAGCCTGGCTGCTTAACTCCACCCTCAGGTCCCAGTGATCCACTCTTAGATAATCATCTTATCGGATTTGTGGTTCTGGAACACTGGTGGTCTGGAGTGGGGGTTGGAGTCCACACACCATCTGTGTCATCCATTCAGGACTACCCTTCCCCCTAACACAGTCACTTAGGTGTCAGAACTTCAACACGTGAATCTGTTAGGGACACAATTGAGTCCAGGTGACTCCTTCTGTTAAGGGGAAAAGTAGTCCTAAATGGATTATAGGTGTGTAAACTCCAACCCCCACTCCAGACCATCAGTGTTCTAGAACCACAAATCCGATAAAGTAATTATCAAAGAGTGAATCACTGAAACCTGAAGGTAAAGTTAAGCAGCCAAGCTGGCTATAAAACCAGAGGTGAGCTTGGAGTCCTTCTTCTTACTGAGGAGCCAGAGCCCTTCCTTCAGAGCCATCTCATTCAACTCGGAGCCAGCTCTCAACGCGCCATTGCTTAAATCTGGTAAAGTATTTGTGGATTTGTATCCCTTTCTTTTTCCTTTGGTGTTATTACTATTTTATTCCCCTTTCTTTCATAAAATAAAACGTGCTAATAACTTTTGCCACGTGTATCTGGAGTTAAGACTTTTAAGTCTTCTGAGCGCGCGGGTGGAAAACCCAGTGTGGAAAACCCATTTTATATTAGGGTTGCCCTGTAACAGTTTGGCGCCCAACGTGGTTTGCCACGTTACACCCGTGGTTCCTGAAGTTAAGACTTTTAAGTCTTCTGAGCGCGCGGGTAAAAAACCCAGTGTGGAAAACCCATTTTATATTAGGGTTGCCCTGTAACACTTCCAAAGTACTCGGGTGACAGCTGTTCAGGAAGATTATCATTGGGACCTGAGATTCAACACCATTTTCTCTCCACCTCAACCACCTTCTTTGTTTTTTCCATCTAGAGAGCAATGACTTTCTTGAGTTTGCCATTGAGTATATGCTGAACACACTGAGCAGAGAGGACCTGCTCAAGCTTCAGACTGATGCTCAAGTCTGGGAGGAATTTGTGGCTGAGGCTCATTTGTCCAGGTAACCTCCACGGGGTGTCCCAGGAATGTCACCTAGATGTCCCTCACTGGGCTGCTTTCTTCTTAGCAGACACATCTCCTCCAGGCAGTAGTACCCTGTGGTTGTGGTTAAGAATGTTCCTCCTTAACATCCATGAAGGTTGTGTCCTCCATGCCATTTTTTGGCAGTGAATGGCGTTGGGTTGGTTGAGAAGAGATGAAGTCTGCAATGAGCATTAATGTGACCTTGGCAAGTGACTCACATTTTCTCTGCCTTAGTTTCTTATCTGTTCAATGTTGTTGTGAAGAAAACAAGACAATGCAAGTAAAGTGCTTAGCATAATGCTCACATATGCTCAGTTATTTTACAAGCTTTCTGGAAAGAAACAGGGTTGAAGTGTCTTCTTCCTAGGGATGAGAGTCAAGCAGGACTTCCTTTGGGACAAGTCAAAAAATATTGACACAGTCAGGTGTGTTCTACAAACACAACAGAAACCTTCCATGCTGTAAGGTAGAAATGTTAGGGGGAAAGGTAGTACTAAATATATTACACAAAAAAGTTTATAAACTCCAGACCACCAATATTCCAAAACCACAAATCCTATAAAATAATTATCGAAGAGCAGATCACTGGGACCTGAGGATGAAGTTAAGCAGCCAGGCTGGGTATGAAACCAGACATGTGGGCCTTAAAAGCTCTCTTCGTTCAGAGCCAGCCAACATGCCACTGGGTTCCAATTCAGAGGATCTGGTAGAATATTTACAAATTTATATCCCTCTCTTCTCCCTGTGTTATTACTCCTTTATTTCCCCTTCTTTTATAAAACAAAACCCTTTATTAACCTTTATAGTACATACCTGCAGTTAGTGCTTATTATAAGTACCTTTCAAGCACACGAATAAAAACCTAATCAAGCAAATCCATTTTATATTAGGGTTGCCCTGTAACAGAAAGGCTGGAGAAGATTGGACAGAGTTGGGTTAGGGTCTGATCTATTCCTCCCCAGGTCTGGGGCTCTGAGCTTATTCCTTGGTGTCTCCAATTTATAGTCTGTCCAAGGATAAGAGCAAATCAGTCTGATGGGATTGTTGTGAGGGTTTTTTTTTTTAAAGATTTATTTATTTATGCATACAAGAGCCATGGTGAGGGGGGCGGTGAGAGGATTCACCAGAGACAGAGTGGGGAGCAGAACAGGCAGACTGACTGAAACACTGCTGAGGGGAGCAGCGGGCGAGGCAGGAGAGGTCTGCCGCGCCATGTGGGTCCCCTCCCTGGCCGGCGGCAGGGATCGAACTCGTGCTGCAGTGCCTGTGGTTTGCTTCATAGTGCGTTGCTTAACCCACTGCGCCACCAGGGAGGCCTGGGGGGCATTATACAAGCACTGGGGTACAGGCCAGAGTCGTGGGAGGTGAGAAGATCCACCAGAGACAGAGTGGGGAACAGAACAGGCAGATCGACTGAAACACACTGCTGAGGGGAGCAGCGGGGAGGCAGTAGAGGTCTGCTGCGCCATGTGGGTCCCCTCCCCAGCTAGCGGCAGGGATCGAACTCGTGCTGCAGTGGCTGCGGTTTGCTTCATAGTGCGTTGCTCAGCCCATTGTGCCTCCAGGGAGGCCCCGTTGTGAAGGTTTTAGAGTGGACTATGGGTCAACAGCAGGGAGTCAAACAATCATATGGTGCAATATTTCTTTCCTCCTTGATCTGACCCTCTCATTGCTGGACATGGAGGATGGTAGGTGATTGTTTCCTCCATGATCTTTCTGGGGGACAGAGGGGAAGTGTTGACTATCGTTCGGGAAGCTTTTCTATTCTACATAGAGTAGCCCTTTACCCATGGGAAGGCCGTGTGGCCCAGCGACCCTTCCCTGGTCAGCATGTGAGGTGGACAACTTCGTGTAATTTGAAGGCTGCTGAGGAGACTGCCTAGTCCCCTCCAAAGAAGAAAGTAATTGCTCCACCTACACCAAATGCAGGCCTTTCCAGTCTTAGAGATATAGATAGATGGGTTTAACATCCCCTGACTTGTTAAGAGGCTCCATAAAGTTGCACATGCCTGGGTATGTACACAAAAATAAAACTCAGCAGCTAAGGTGTGAGTTAGGCTGCTGACACATAAAAGCTCAGGGATGGTGGGTCAGAGAGACGTCAGAGGTCAGAGGTCAAGGCAACCATAGTTAATAGCAAATATCCTGCTTTTCAGTCATTTGGGGTCATGACTTGACCCAGCGACCTTTGACTGAGAAGATTAATATTAAGATTAATATTAAGATTAAGATTAATCTTGGAGGAGAGCAGATAATAGGCAAAAGCAATCATTAACCTCCCTTCTAGCGTTGATTTTTTTTGTTAATTCTAAGTACCCAAGGTACCAAACTCCAATGAGGGAAAGCCCCCAAAACAGAGCTCTTAAAACCAACTGCAAATTTGTGGGTTCCCAAACCATTCCCCATTTCAATAATTCTCTAGGACTCAGAACTCACTGGTAGCTGCTGTGCTCCCAGTTACCGTTTATTACAAAGAACAGATACAGGTTAAAATCATCAAAGGGAGAAAGAAACACAGGGTCTGGGAAGGTTTCAAATATTGTCGTCTGTCCTGAGGAGGCATTACTGTCCTGTATGGAACGAGCGAAATACACATGGAGTGTAACCTACCAGGGAGAACACCCTTTTAAAGAAAAACATTATCCTGACACTTGTTAAAACAATGGGTCAGAGTTTACTCAGGAATTTTGTCATAGTGCCAAGACCATAGTAATTGATGAGCGTGACTAGGCTGAATACAGCAAAACAGGTGAGACTTTGCAGCCAACTAGAAGAGTGAGCAGGTGAGTAGAAATCACTAGAAGGGACACCAAGAGTAGGAGGAATCTTGCTCAACAACAGAACTCTTGCTAAAGACAGGTAGGTCAGGACCTCCCTGGTGGCGCAGCGGGTTGAGTGCTGCACTGTGAAGCATCCACAGCCACTGCAGTGCGAGTTCGATCCCTGGCCAGGGAGGGGACCCACATGGTGCCGCAGACCTCTCCTGCCTCTCCCGCTGCTTCCCCTCAGTAGTGTATTTCAGTCCATCTGCCTGTTCTGCTCCCCACTCTGTCTCTGGTGAATCCTCTCACCTCCCACGACTCTGGCCTGTACCCCTGCTCTTGTATGCATAAATCAATAAATCTTTTTTAAAAATACAGGTAGGTCAAAACCTACATCTGAAGTGGGGGACATCTAGCCTCCAGCCACTCTCAGAGGTCAGGAGTGAGACCACATCAGATATCTCAGTGTTAGACAGACCGGTGACCAAGGGCACTGGCAAGTGAAGACATTCCTGCCAATCAGAACATTCTAGAGCCCTCAGATCTACGTCAAGGGCAAAAGGCAGTTCTGTCTGTGGGTCAGCTTAATTCTTCACTGCACACTCAAATTCTCTGAGCAAAGTTCTTTCTGTTCCAATTCTACTTCTCTTCCTTCTTACTCTACAAACACCTGCTGTGATAATAGCGTTGATCTGTCTTTGAAGAAATACCTACTGTGACTTAAGAACATTTTAAAATGACTTCTACTTATTTATTTCTTGATCGAATAAATATTGTGAATGTTCGAAATATTTATTGTCGATTGATAAATTCTTTAACTTTGCAAAATTGTTTTCCATTTGACATCTTATAAAAGCTCCATAATTTCTAAAGGCTAGACCATAGTGAGTGTTAAGCCCATTTTGCACATAAGCAAACTGCCTGGTTTTAGCACCTGACTTTCATCATGACAGGGCTGAAGCAGATGTGATACGTCAAGTTCTGAGTTATCGGATAACAGAAGATGAAATGGAAGATAAAAAGGAGCAGGAGTTTCGGGAGAGTTTTCTGAAAGACTATCCTCAGGTAAAACGGCAGCTTGAGGAGCACATAGCACAGCTGTATGCGCTTGCAGACAAGGCCGACAAGGTACACAAGGACTGTACCATCTCTAACGTGGTGGCCAGCTCCACCGGCATTGTGTCTGGCGTTCTCACCATCCTTGGCTTGAGTCTGGCACCAGTGACAGCAGGAGTCAGTCTGGCACTGACAGCCACTGGGATGGGACTGGGAACAGCAGCTGCCGTGACCGCTGCGTCCACCAGCATCGTGGAACATGTGAACATGTCCACTGTAGAAGCCAAAGCGAATACCCTATCAGCTGAAATCAACGTAGAGGATATGTTCAAGGAAGTTCTGCGTGACAACGGATCCAAGGTATTTTCCATAGGAAATAAACTTTTCGGCGCCATGGAAGACATTAGGAAGACCACCCGTGCTATCAAGTTGATCCAGTCCAAGCCTCATCTGGTAGCCCGTGCTTCACGCCTCATGTCTGGTGGAAAAATTTCAGCCCGAAGTGCCAAGGAAGTCGAGAAAGCGTTTGGAGGCACTGCTCTGGCAATGACCAAAGGAACCCGGATGGTCAGTGCAGTCTCTGTAGGCATTACTGTTCTGATGGATGTGGTCAGCCTAGTGCAGAACTCAAAGGTCTTGCATGAGGGGGCAAAGACACAGTCAGCTGAAAATGTAAGGCAGAAGGCCCGAGAGCTGGAGAACAAGTTGGAAGAGCTATGCCAGATCTACGAAAGTCTAACTCTGTGACCCCGGGGCCATGGAAGGGGCAGGGACTTGTGGACTTGTGTTGGAGCAGATTTGTCTTGATTAGGGAGTAACCTTTTGATGGTGGTGGCGGTGGTGGTGGTGTTGACAACGGCAGAATGGGCGGGACATATGGTGAATCACGGGTGCTTTTGAGAACCAGGTTTCCCTTGGAGACAATTGAGGACCAATAAAATTCCATAGGCTTTGCTGAAGCAGTGACTGATTTTTTAAAGATTTTATTTATTTATGCATACAGTAGCTGGGGTATAGGCCAGAGAAGCAGGGGGTGAGAGGAGTCACCAGAGACAGAGTGGGGAGCAGAACAGGCAGACCTATTGAAATACACTGCTGAGGGGAGCAGCGGGCGAGGCAGGAGAGGTCTGCTGCGCCATGTGGGTCCCTCCCTGGTTGGGAATTGCACTCGTGCTGCAGTGACTGTGGAAGCCCCACAGTGCAGTGCTCAACCCCTTGCGCCACGAGGGAGGCCCATGATTTTTTTAAAGGGGGGAGGGGGACAGAGAATGCTACCACCCCCAGGGCAAGGAACCTGATGGATGTGTCTCAAGATCAACCAACAAGCGATACAACATGCTCTGAGCCTCAGCTTCCTTACCGATTGTGGGAGTTGCTGAAAAGGTGATATTTCACAACTCTGTTTCTCCCCCACTTGCACTTTATGGTGATGGCATCGTATGGTGAGGACCTGAGCCTTTATTGTATTGATAGTCCTCCTGGACTCTGGATTGACATGTGGCACATGAGGTCAATTCAGGGCAGAAGCGCTTGTTTGCAGGTGTGAGAGACGGTCACCAATAAGTGAAGGGTCTGAGAGACAGCTAGACAGTGACGTCATCACCCCAGCCACTTTCTCCCTTTACTAAGACTCCTACGAGAGTTTCTGGGAGGGTCTCCCTTAGTTGACACTTGTGGTGCCGCCCCTGTATATGCTCCACCCTCAAGTGCTTCCTTCTAACTCTTAAATGGCTTCATATAACTCCTACCACCAACCACCGCCCGCCCCTTATTCCAGGATAAAGTAGCCTATTGTAGCCCACCGTTCCCTGAAAGCAGAGGTAAAAAGCAAGTCTCAGTCAGGAGCAGGACCAGGGAGTAAAGCAACAGAGGAGAAAAATTCAATCTGAGAACATATTCTTGCTTTGGTCACCCATGTGGGTTACTAAGACCTTCAGAGGAGACTTCATGGAGTCTACGAATTCATCCTCTAGAGAGAGACATTAGAGAAGCATCTGACCATCGCTCCCTTCTCCCAGGGATGAGGGAGGGGCTTCCACACCAGTGGACATCAGTTAATTTCATGTATTGCCCTATGTGGGGCATGTAAATGCCAAACATTTACCCATGACTAGAGCCCAGGTAGGAAGCAAGAGACAGAGGACATACAAAATTATTCCAGAAAACCCCTAAGTCACTCACACAGTGCATCTAGTGCTTAAGTCTTTTTGCATATACCACCTTGTAGGAGAATTCTCATGCCCTCTAACTCCCTGACAGTGGGTGTTCTCTGAGGCTTGCAAATGAGCCTTCCAGTTCTTCGTAATGACAACGACCCTACTAACAGTCATGGCTACTCCCTTGCCTAAGCACCCAGTGTGTTACACTTCTTGGTCAATTCTTCATCAGTTTTTGATAACTCTCATTCATTCATAGATTTTCTATGGACATTGTTTCAGATATTGAGTTATCTGATAACCCTTTCTCCCCCGAATACTTAGAGTTGAATTCCATTTTACTAAAGGTGCACTTCATGCAATTCCTCTGTAATACTTGCATCAGTTGAACTTCCTTTGGTTGTAAGCAACAGAAACTGACTTTGGCTCACAAGAACAAAAAGAGGCTCCATGGGACGAGAAATAGGAAAGTTCAGAGAGTAGAAAGATGCACCAAATGTACACAGTTCAGAAAGGACAGGAACCAAGAAGGTCCATCTTTAGCTTCTTCTGATCTGCCTTTCAAGGGCCAGCCATCATCTGGCGTAGATCAAACTCATGGAATCAGCAGTCTCTGAACTGGAATAGATCCTCTCATCTGGTTTGCTACAGCTTGAGTCTGAATTTGACAAGTCTATATTGCTCAAGTCTTTTCTGAATTCTCTTCATGCTCGGCCAGGCTGCCAGAGCTCACTCTAACATATTTAAATGATGTCCTTGGGATCTGCACCTTTCCGTGGCCATATCTGTCCTTGAGAGGACTGAGTTGAAGCCTAGCAAATGACTAAGAGAAGGTGTTGCCCAAAAAACGAACTGAAGGAGGGACCAGCCTTGGGGCCAGTATTGGCAGAAGACCAAGAAAGGGAGAGGGATATAGATCTGAAAGGTGGAACCCTCTTTCCTTCCTTTCTTCATTGCATCATTCACTCATCAAACACTTATTTTTTTAAAGATGTATTTATTTATGCATACAAGAGCTGGGGTACAGGCCAGAAGTGTGGGGGGTGAGAGGATTCACCAGAGACAGAGTGGGGAACAGAGTAGCAAGCGAGGCAGGAGAGGTCTGCTGTGCCATGTGGGTCACCTCCCCAGCCCGCAGCAGGGCTCGAGCTGATGATGCTGCAGTGGCTGCAGTTTGCTTCATATGCTTTGCTTAACCCACTGCGCCACCAGGGAGGCCCCCTCATCAAGCACTTATTGAAACCCCCCCTTCTTTGTACCTAGAAGATCCTGTCTTGTCTGAAATTTAGAGTTGGGGTACACTCATGATATAAAAGCTCCCAGTCATAGAATGTCTGTGTTCACCCTGTTCCTGTTCCTCCTGCCTTACCTGTGCCTTCAACAATATTGAATTGCTGGAAGTTTCCCGCAAGCCCTTGGGTGTTTCTCTATGTGCACCTTTCCCTCTGCCCTCTTGCAAACCTGGCCCTTCCTTCACCTGGCCACCTCCTGCTCTACTGCACGACTTCCTCAGCTCAGTCACTTCCTCACTGAGCCTCTCCATTCTTTGGTGCAATTCTGATGCTTCCCTGGGCTCCCACCACCCCGTGGACCCCTCCATGCAGCCTGGCACCACGGATACCACTCATGCACTTGCTGCTGCTGCGGTGACCGGCAGGTCTCTGTAGCCCTGGCTGGGGGGAGGATGTGGCTGTGAACCTCAGAACCGAACCCGAATATGTGAAAGGGAAGCTTGGTTTGTTTTTAATAAATAGCATTTAGGTGAATTTTTTTAAGAGTTATTTATTTATGCATACAAGAACTGAGGTACAGGCCAGAGATGTGGGGGGTGAGAAGAATAACCAGAGACAGAGTGGGGAGCAGAACAGGCAGATCTACTGAAACACGCTGCTGAGGGGAGCAGTGGGCGAGGCAACAGAGGTCTTCTGGGCCATGTGGGTCAGCTCCCTGGCTGGGAAGCGAACTGATGCTGCAGTGGCTGCGGATGCTTCATAGTGCATTGCTTAACCCACTGCGCCACCACGGAGGTCCCTAGGTGAATTTTTATGTACAATTTATGAACAGAAGCCAGGAAAGGACAAAGAAACTAAAATCACAGCACCACCTGCTGGCAAAGCAAAAGAAATTCATGTAATCTAGTTGCTTGTCTAGATATTTAAAAAGAAAGATTTATTTTTTTATTGATGCAAAAAAATAGAAGTTTAAAGTAGCAAAATTGGCAGACAACTTGAATCTTTAAGGAAATATGAGACCACAAGCAGAGAACAGCTCTCCGGAATCCATCCACAATCCAGTACCGTACATGGAAGATAATACAATCAGAAAGTTCAAAATTGCTATTATAAGTCTGGCAGGTAGGTGGCAGAGTAAGGCAGTTGGGCTCGCCTGTCCTACACATTTACAATCAAATTATAACTAAACAATTTATCACTAAACAAAGTCAGCAACTTCTGAAAGACAAATGCAGGACCATCGCACACATCAAAAGCAATTGTGTGGCAGAAAGAGGTAGGACAAACTGTAACTGAACTGTGCTTCGTGTTCCTGGGGTGGTACACCCCATGAGAGGAAGGGTAACTGCTGCAGAGTGCCTCTGCTGCCGTTGACTCAGGGGTACAAGTCCACATTTGGGAACGTAGAAGGGGTGCACAGAGTTGGTATGCAGGATAGAGTATATGCCTTGGAAAACCCTTGGAATAAGGGAGCAGAGTGGTGATTAATGGCTTTAGCCTCAGAGTCCTAAGCTAGAACAGCTGGAACCGAAACAGCTGGGAATGCCGAATCACACAGTCTGTACATCCTCATAGAAGAGGCTACTATTTGCAGCCGGAGGCTCTGATGTTCCAAATACCTGTTTTACCCCACCCAGAGCCAAAACCAAGACAATTGCATGCTGTCATTAACCCGACTTTAAACACCCAGCTGTTAATAATAGAAGCAAGTGCCCCAGGGTAAAGCTCTGCACTCAAAATCCAAAGACAGTGATTCCTGACTGTGGCACTGGCTCCATAGTCCTCACCCAGCACTACATCTATTCCTTAATCACAGTCAAGAAGGTGAGGCTTGCACAAGACTGCATGAGACATTTTGGTCAAGGATTTGGCTTAGAGAAGATCACGGTGATCCCCACCACAGTATGGGCACCTACAGAATTACAGGAAGCTTGAGCCCCTGGTACACATTAGAAGTGACCATCCTGGGAACTCCCTGGTGGCGCAGTGGGTTGAGCGCCACACTGTGAAGCATCTGCGCACAGCAGCACGAGTTCGATCCCCGGCCAGAGAGGGGACCCACATGGTGTAGCAGACCTCTCCTGCCTCCCCGCTACTCCCCTCAGCAGTGTATTTCAGTCCATCTGCCTGTTCTGCTCCCCGCTCTGTCTCTGGTGAATCCTCTCACCTCCTGCGACTCTGGCTTGTACCTCACTCTTGAATAAATAAATCTTTTTTTTTTTTAAAAAGGAGTGACCATCCTGTGCCCTACTGCCCTGGTTCCTTCCTGCCTATCACCCCTTGTCAGCAACAGTGGTCACAACCATCTGAATAGGTACAGTATGTGCAGATGACATAATGATTTACATAGAAAACTCCTGAGACTCAAGTAAAAGCTACTAGAAATAATAAATAAGGTGGCAGTTTACACAATTAATATACAAAAATATGTTGCATTTCTATAAACAAATAATGAACTAGCAGCAAGAGAAATCAGTAAAACAATGCCACTTATAATTGTATCAAAAAGAATTAAATAGCTTGAAATATGTCTAACCAAAGAAGTGAAAGAACTGTACAGCAAAAATTAGAAGACAGTGTTGAAACAGAAGACACAAAGAGATGGAGAGAAAGTCATGAATTGAAAGAATGAATATTGTTAAAATGGCTATATTCCTTAGAGCAATGTAGAAATCCAGTGTAATCCCTATCATAATCTCACTGACATTCTTCTCAAGAAAAGAACAAAACATCATGACATTTATTAGGGCCATGAACAGCACAAAACTCTCCTGACGGGAAAAAAAAAAAGGAGGCATTACACTCCCTGACTTCAAACTATACTACAAAGTGATATTAATCAAAACAGCTTAGTATTGGAATAAAAACAGGCACAAAAATCAATGGAAAACTATTGAGTGTCCAAAAATAAAACCACGTAATGACCAACTAATTTAGAACAAAGGAGGTAAAATTCTACAATGTAGCAAGGTAACTTTCTTTAGTAAATGGTATTAGGAAAATGGGGTAGTCACATGCAAAAGAATGAAACTAGACCACTCCCACGCACCACACACAAAAACTAACTCAAGCCTGGGATGTAAGACCTGAAACTGATACAGCATTGAAGGACTTGTCTGTTTGTTCCACCAGAAAAGCCCTCTCATTTCCTTTACCCTCTAGCTTAACAAACTTCGTTTCTTACATTCTGAGGAAAAAGCCCATCACTTGGACAATAATATCTGAACTGCTGACCACCACATGATGGCGAAAGCAAGCTGGCATCAATCAAAATCTTTGGTGCTTGTGTTGCAAGAACAGATGTGCTAACTCTGTCTGCTCCCCTTTCTGATCCCTTGGAACTCTGGGTAAATAGCCCTGCCCTTGGCCAAAGAAGACAGTGGTCTTTCAGACACAAGTCTGCTTCCCTCCTCAATTTGTCAACAAATTGAGCTATTGATAGATTCTTGTCCTCAAACTCTGTTTCCTTTTATTGGCTAAGGGAAATCTAGGCTGGTGTTTGGTATAACAGCCAGATCGAAGCGTCCAGACTGACACAGAAGTGCTGAGTTGAGGGCAGTCAGTTGTGCCAGAGAGGCCTTTGGAGGGCTTCTCCCAGGAACTTTTTGTCTGCTTTGGGCTTTGGAAGATAATCAGGATCTTTCCAGGTGATGGAATCAAGAGTTGCCAGTACAGGGAGCTCCCTGGTGGCACAAGAGGTTAAGGCTTCAGCACTATGAAGCATCCACAGTCACTGCAGCATGAATGTAATCTCTGGCCAGGGAGCTGACCCACAGGGTGCAGCAGACCTCTCCTGCTTTTGCCCACTGCTCCCCTCAGCAGTGTATTTCGGTCGATCCACCTGTTCTGCTCCCTACTCTGTCTCTGGTGAATCTTCTCACCCCTGGCACCTCTGGCCTGCACCCCAGTTCTTGTATGCATAAATAAATCTTTTTTTTTTAAGAGTTGCCAGTAGAGGGAATGGCACAAACAGTTGCCTAGAAGCACACAGGTAGAGAGGTGTACAGCAGCCAAAACTAGTCAGTGCCGCTATTTCTGGGCTTCTACCAGGCATGTTTCTGAACCCCTGCAAGATCCTGCATAACTAATAGGGCTTGTGAGAAACCTAGGTTGGGGAAGACACCTCAAAACCATGGGAACTCATAAGTAGAGCAGTAACCGCGGCCATGGACATCCTCATGAAGAACATTCCTCCCCAAGCAAAGCTTCATCCACGTTCAGACCTGGCGTCCCAGCAGTCAGTGATTGTCAAGCCAAGTCCCGGGCCTCCTTTCTTTCCAGATGTAAGTCCTGGCAGGCCTTGGCTTATAATAGATACTACTTTCATCAAAATTAAAATCAGATCTAGAGTGTAAACTTTTTTTTTAAGATTTATTTATTTATGCATACAAGCACTGGGGTACAGGCCAGAATTCGGGAAAGGGGTGAGAGAATCCACCAGACAGAGTGGGGAACAGAACAGGCAGATCCAGATCGACTGAAGCACACTGCTGAGGGGAGCGGCGGGCGAGGTAGGAGAGGTCTGCTGCGCCACGTGGGGCGCTCACCTCCGGAGGCAGGGATCAAACTCGCGCTGCAGTGGCTGCGGTTTGCCTCATAGTGCTTTGCCTAACCCACTGCGCCACCAGGGAGGGCCCCAGGGTGTAACCTTTTTATGAACCCATGATTTTTCACCCAAGAGTTTAGCATCCAAGGAAACTGAGAGGTTTCTGGAAAAGCTCACCCAGCCCAGGATGGGGCAGTGGGGAGCTACTCAGGACTGAGGCAAAAGAAGATGAGGTCCCATGTGTTCTCCGGGACAGTAAGGCCTAGTCTTCCTGTTCATTTGATTTTTTAAAGACCAGCCCGAAATTTGTTTCAAAACTTTAAGCAGCTGGGGAAGCCCACGTTGTACTGACATCATTCTGCTAGAGGTTTTTGAGTGTAATAAACACTAAAAGTAAGCGTTGCCGCCCCTCTTCACTGAGTACGGGTCCTATTCCAGGGTGCATGCGCAGAGCGGGATTGGGGCTGGGGCGGGGGACGGGGTGGGGAGGAGAGGCGGGACATGAGCCTCATTTAGTCACCGGGGCCTCACAGCGGCTGAATGCCAGGGCCAGGGGCAGGTGTGGGCTGGGGCTGTCCTTCGAGCTGGCCAGCTGAAGGTAGGCCTGAAGTTGAGCGTTATGCCTGATTTACTCCTTTTTTTTTTTTTAACTTTTTTTTTTAAGATTTATTTATTTATGCACACAAGAGCTGGGGTACAGGCCAGAGATGTGAGGGTGAGAGGATTCACCAGACAGAGCAGGGAGCAGAACAGGCAGACTGACTGAAACACACTGCTGAGGGGAGCAGCGGGCAAGGCAGGAGAGGTCTGCTGTGCCATGTGGGTCCCCTCCCTAACCTGAGGCAGGGATTCAACTCTTGCTGGGTAGCTGGGGTTTGCTTCATAGTGGTTGCTTAACCCGCTGCGCCACCAGGGAGGCCCTTTACTCCTTCTTCTGCTCTCAGCTTCCCTTTGGGGGTGGGGAGGGCGTGAGGGGTTATCCATCAGTAATACGGGCATTGCCGGGCATTTGGCATCTGCAGAGCTGGTAATGTTACAGGGCAACCCTAATATAAAATGGGTTTGCCTGACTGGGTCCTCACTCGCGCGCTCGAACGGCACTTATAATGCCCCAACTGCAGGCACACACAACAAAGGTTAATAAAGGGTTTTATTTACAAGGGAAGGAGAAATAGCGTAGTGACTAACACAGGGGGAAGAGAGGGATACAGATCTGTAAATATCCTACCAGTTCCTTGGAGCTGGAACCCAACCGTGCACTGAGAGCTGACTCCCAAGAGAGAGACCCCCCAAGGCCCACGTGTCTGCTTTTATACTCAGCCTGGCTGCTCAACTCCACCCCCTCAGGTCCCAGTGATCCGCTCTTCAGTAATGACCTTATGGGATTTGTAGTCCTTGAATCTTGTAGGTCTGGAATGGGGGTCGAAGTCCATAACCTATTTGTATAATCCATTCAGGAGGGTCTTTCCCCCTAACAGTAACAGCTGGGCATTGCTGGTCAGTGATCCTGGAGCGTGGGGAAGGGAAAGGAGGCTCAGGGCTTTCCTTTCCCCTCACCCTCAAAATAACCCTTTGAAACAGGATGATTGTCCCCACTTGGCAGATTGAGAAACTGAGGCACGGGACGCTTAGATAACTCACCCAAGGCATCAGAGCCAGGATTCAAACCTCATCTGAGTGCTCTTGCTACCTCCGTGCCCTGGGGGGTGAGGCTGGGGTGGAAGGTTCTGGGTCCTGCAGACGGCATGGGTTTTTGGAGCTCTTGGAGCATGCCAGGTAACCCCCAAAGGCAGCAGTTGTGGGGCGCTACTGTTTCCTAGTAACAGTGGCTCCTCGTTTACCTACGCTGCCAGAATGAGTAAACCATTGTTAGCTTCCTCAGAGTGCCTTGCTATGTCAGCAACAACACAGAGTGGACAGCCCGCTCTGGGAGCCCACGGGCCTCTGGGAAACAGGCCACCCAGCCCCAGGCCCTTTGCTTGCCTGGTCTCCAGGGCACATCGGCGAGGACCGACTGCGCACCTGACACAGGGAAGTATGTGTCATCCCAGCACATGGAGGACACGCACAGCCCACAAAAGATGCGTGGGCAGCCTGCAGGGCAAGTGGCCTGCTCACCAGGAATATGGAGGGTTTGTTTGCTGTCTGGCAGGGCTTTAAGGGCTTCTCTTCTGGTTTCCCTGTCATTACCCACCAATCCAGCACGAAGGAAGTGCCCTTTCTGGGGGGCCTTCGCCACTCAAGGACAGTCCAGGAAGGCTTCCCGGAGGAAGCGGCTTCTGTGTCCACACAGGACGGTGACCCAGGGTTGAAGAGGATGGTGATGGTGATGGGAAGACATTCCACACAGAGGATCCTCCTATACAAAGGCCCGATTGGGAAGGACAAACCTAAGGTCCAGAATCTGAAAGAGGCCAGCAGAGTGGGAAAGGAGAGCGGCGGGTCTTGCAGTCCCTGGACGGGGACTCAGGGAGCAGTGGCTGCAGTGGGAGAGCGGCGCCTGGAGCACCGCGTTGCATCGCTGCGCGCGGCCGCCAGGTGGCGCGGTCAGCACGGGCATCGCGGGTGTTGGAGTCGTGCTTCCGCAGGGCAGCCTGGGAGACCCGGAGAACAAAGCTGGCGACAGCGCGGCCTCAGTGGCGTCAGCAGTAACGAGCTGCCCGAGGGGCGGGGAGGGGCTTGGCTCCCCGAAGGAGCCGGGGACCAGATGGGGGCGAGCAATGGAGACGCTGCCCTGGGGCTCTCAAAACTACTGGAGGAATCAAATAGGTCCTCGAGGCCTACGGGACTGGGGCGTGGAGCCTGAGGAAGGCCAGGACCTCCAGCCGCGCCGAGAACGAGGCGCCCGTCTCCCCGCAGGGCTGGCTGGTTTAGAACAGTGGTGGGGTGAAACTGTCAGGTCCAGAAGGGGCCACAGCACTCCTCTGGCTTCAACCCTGCACTTTGGAACTAGATTCACATGTGGGATTGGGAGGGCAAGTTGGGAGGGGACCCCTGAGTTCACCCCCCCTTTCCCCGTCCTCCATCTGACAGTGTTTCTCAAAAGCATCCTGTTAGTCACTCAGACTCTTGGCGACATTTGTCTGCATCCTCCTCCCCCCCTTCCAGACACTGGGGGGGGGGGGGGGGGGGCCNGACATTTGTCTGCATCCTCCTCCCCCCCTTCCAGACACTGGGGGGGGGGGGGGGGATGACTCTTCCTCCTTTTATTGAGTGGGAAGGTGACCTGTTCGGAATCAGTGAGTTTTTAATGGAATGTCTCCTGCCATAACCTGAAATGCTAAAGCCTCCACGCTCCAGTCCCATGTCTCTGTCACAACCACCAGAGATATTCCAGAGCCCACAGCTCTGTCATCCTGGGTCCAGGAGGAAAGACCCCAGAAGCAGAGCTGCAGCTGACCCACCATGGATATGTACAGCCTGAGCAAGAGGGAGCTGTGTTTGTGAACCGCTGAGAGGGGGCTGTTTGTTCACGCAGCATAGCATCGCCTAGCCTGGCTGATATAAGCCAAGCCACTAGAAGTCGGGCTATTTGTAAAGCACTGTGAAAGGTGCATACCCCTCACTGCTTATGTAAACTAGAATGTAGGATGCTTCCTACATGCCCTACAATGTACTAGGTCCTATGGCAAGGGTTTTTGCATTAATCCCCCCAACCTTGTGAATCTTATGTCGTTGTCCTGTTGCGTGGACTCAGACTTATCACAGAGATGAAGGGATTAAGACTCAAGGACATGGAAGGTTGATACCATAAGTAGTAAGTGTAGAATGAAGATTCAAATGCAGGGTCTTCAGACTCCCCCTCCCCCCAAACTCTCACTCTTTCCAGCCCTAAGCTGTTACTATGTATAAACCAGGATCAGGCCTAGCAAGAAAAAAAAAAATCCATGCATTTAAAAAAGAAATTATCTCTTAACAGGAAAAGCATTAACATCTGCCTTTTTACTAAATTGAACGTGAAAGATGATCTTGACAGGCCGAACAGAGACTCTGGCTTGCTGGTGTGATGTTTGACAAGGGAATCTTCACTCATTTTCTCCTCTCACTGGGGGCTCTATCAGATCAGCCACAGTAGGCACCAAAGGTGGAGAAAAATTTAAAGAGGATAATTTTGTCCGTCACTTAAGATTTTTATGTACAACCCGGGGAATCGCTCGCATGTGTTTTTGCAGTGGAACAGCTGAGATCTTTCAGGCCCAGGAATGGCTTTGGGGAGAGGAAAACCCAAATGCCCCATACCCTGCCAGCCTCGAATGTCCTTGTCCTTCCATCTGACCCCTGACCCAGGAGGGCCCCACCCCCCGGGGCTGAATTGGAGGGCTTCCCTGCCCTGCCAGGCTGGGCCCCCTCTGCAGGCACCACACCATGACGTGTGAGAGTGACCTGGGCAGGCAGGGAGGGTCTCCCTCCCTAGACACAAGCGCCTTGAGGGCGGGAGCTTGTTGCATTCTTCTTTTATTAAACGTTTTATTTTGCAGATATACAAAATAATTAAGAGATTCCGTGTACTCTTTACCCAATTTTTCTCAGTAGTAACATCTTGCAAAATGTTTTAAATGTCATCAAACGCTACATGTAAGCGCACATGCCATTTTGGCGGTCAGTTTGCTACTTTGGAGCTGTGCGCTGCTAAGCGTCTCCTGTTGCCCCAAGTGCAGCCTCTTTCGCCTCCTGTTCAACATCACAACCAGGATACAGGACCGTTCCTTAATGACGGGGATCTGATCTGAGGAAGACGTCATTGGGCCCTTTCATTTCTGCAAACATCACAGACTGTATTTACACATCTGGACGGTAGTCCTACTACACACCTAGGCTAGATGCAGACCTTGGGAACACCGTCCTGTATGTGGTCGTCAGGTTCCAAGCGTCCTTCGCAACAGTGTGTTGACATTGATACAGTAGAGCTACAGAATGTTGCCATCAGCCCAGGCTCCCTCAGGAGGCTGCTCTTTCATCGCCAAGGCTACTTTCCTCCCACCTCCACCCTTCCTTAGCCCCTACATTTACTAACTTTCTTTTCATTTCTCCAATTTTTGTTCTCTCAAGAACATTATCAAAATAAATCACAGTTTGAAATTTGGGGCTTGCTTTTTTTTTAATATTTGTTTATTTATACATACAAGAACTGGGGAACAGGCCAGAGATGTGAGGGTGAGAGGAATCACCAGAGACAGAGTGGGGAGCAGAACAGGCAGATCGACTTAAATCCACTGCTGAGGGGAGCAGCGGGTGAGGCAGAAGAGGTCTGCTGCACCATGTGGTTCCCCTCCCTGGCCGGCAGCAGGGATCGAACTCCTGCGGCAGTGGCATTTGGTTCATAGTGCCTTGCTTAACTCATTGCACCACCAGGAAGGCCCTGGAGGCTTGCTTTTTTACACTCAGTGTAAGCAGGTTACTGTATCTCGGTAGCTTGTTCTTTTTGACTGCTGAGTAGTATTCCATGGTGAGGATATACTGATTTGTTTAACCTTTCACCTTGAAGGCCTCATACATTTTTTAGCCACCAACACCTCATAGATACTTGCATGCCAAGCAAGGCTTGGAGTGCAGGATTAGTTGTGATCAGGAGACTGGGCTCTGAGGTTGGACTTACTCTCCATGTAGTTTGAACATATTTCTTAACCTCTGTCTAACCTAATCTTTCTTTTAAGATTTATTTATTTATACATATAAGAGCTGGGGTATAAGCCAGAGGGGCTGGAGGTGAGAGGATTCACCAGAGCCAGAACGGGGAGCAGAACAGGCAGATGGACTGAAGTACACTGCTGAGGGGAGCAGCGGGGAGGCAGGAGAGGTCTGCTGCGCCCTGTGGGTCCCCTCCCTGGCCGGGGATCGAACTGGTGCTGCTGTGCCATGGATGCTTCAACATGCTGCACTACCAGGAAGGCCCTGCCTGGTTTTCTTTGCTGTGGAAAGGGAATAATGAAAGTGCTTATTTTATATAGTTGTTAAGGAGATTAAATGAATCAACAGGGCCTCCCTGGTGGCGCAGTGGGTTAAGCAACGTGCTGTGAGGCAAACCATGGCCACTGCAGCACGAGTTCGATCCCTGCTGCCGGCCAGGGAGGGGACCCACATGGCGCAGCAGACCCCTCCTGCCTCGCTGGCTGCTCCCCTCAGCAGTGTGTTTCAAGTCAATCTGCCTGTTCTGCTCCCCACTCTGTCTCTGGTGGACCCTCTCACCCCCCCGCACCTCTGACCTGTACCCCTGATCTTGTATGTATAAATAAATAAATCTTTTTAAAAAATAAATAAATAAATGAATGAATCGACACATGCTATGCACTTTGCCCAAAGCCTGAGTTAGAGTAAGAACTTGATCATCACTGACACGGTCCTGTCATTTAATAACATTTCAGTCAATGACGGATGCCATACATGGTGGTTCCACTTAACTGTGCTGTAGTCTACACCATCCAGGTCTGTGTAATCACACTCTGTGATGTGCACACAGTGACACATTTATTGGTGATGCTGGATCCTTTTGAACACAGCCGACAGCTCTCTCTAGGGCAACGTGGATTGATTTGCTAGAGCACTATTTGTTGAGCTCCTACTGTATGCATCCCAGGCACAGATCTGGGTTCCAGGAATGCAGCGCTGAACAAAACAGACACCTGTCTTGGGGGCAGGTGGAAGAACCCTTCTCCGCCCCACCCTGATTAGGAGGGTGGACATGACTCCTGCAGAAAGAGGGAGGAGCCACACAG
This sequence comes from Galemys pyrenaicus, assembly GCA_019455555.1. Lineage (NCBI taxonomy): Eukaryota > Metazoa > Chordata > Mammalia > Eulipotyphla > Talpidae > Galemys > Galemys pyrenaicus. The sequence goes on from JAGFMF010012002.1 coordinate 133,537, forward strand.
TGGCGGCCTCGGAGCACGTGAACATGCCACTGCTTTAGCTTTCTAGAAATAGAATTGATTCTCAGCTTCCTGGATTGACCTGCTGGCAGACAGGGAGATGCACTTGACAAGCAGTCTGGTTCTCTCCCCACCCACCCCCCACACTCTCTGCCTGTCGACCGACAGGGTACACGCTGCACCACAGTCACAAAGGTCAGCTGGGAAGGTCAGCTGGGACCTGCACTCCCAGCAGCTGACATGAACGACTTGCAGGAGTCAGCTTCGTTCTCAGCATCCCCCCGGGGCTGGCTGTGCCTGAGCCCGTGACTGGCGGGAGAGCCAAAGTCCAGAGTCACGGTTTCCTCCAAGTCTCAAACTGGTCCATGACCTTGGCCTCATTAGCTGGGCGCTCTGCACCTGAGCTGCCTGGATCCGAGCCAGTCAGGGAAATTAGCTCAGGCCCACAGGCCCCTGGGAGAGGTGTCAGGCAAAAATAGACCAGAGACAGCCAGAGAATCCTGGAGCAGGAGGACCCATGGAGGTCACGGGCTCTGGTGTTGTCCCAGCTCCACAGATGGAGGCTGAGGCCAGGGATTAGAGGGGAGGGCCAAGGTGAACTACAGCTAGTGCAGAGCTGGGTGGGAATGGGTCAGCTGACTGCAAGCCACAGTCTTCTCTCCCCTGCACTCCCCATCAGGCTGTGGGGGCGCGGGGGAAGGAGGCAACTAGTGGACAACGAGAATTACAGGTGATGGAGCAATTCATTAGAGGACAGTCATTTCTGTTTCTTTACATAAAGAACTAAAACAGGGGCCTTCCTAGTGGTGCAGTGGGTTAAGCAACGCTCTGTGAAGCAAAAGGCAGCACGAGTTCGATCCCTGCCACTGGCCGAGGAGGGGACCCACATGGCACAGCAGACCTCTCCTGCCTCGCCCGCTGCTCCCCTCAGCAGTGTGTTTCAGGTTCCTGCCTGTTCTGCTCCCCACTCTGTCTCTGGTGGGTTCTCTCACCCTCACATCTCTGGCCTGTACCCCAGCTCTTGTGTGCATAAATAAATAAATCTTAAAAAAAAAAAGAAGCAAAATATGGTCCATTACAGAGAATACTACTGTGACTTTTTTTAAATAGTGAGAAATAATAATAATCATAACAATAGAAAAACATTGAGAGACATGTCACCTAGCAGCTAAAGGTGGGGACTCAGTGATTCCACGGCCCAAATTTGATCCCAGCGCCTCTCCTTGGTTGCTGTGTGTCTTCAAACGAGTTAGTTACCCTCTCTGTGCTTCATCACCTCCCCTACAAAATGGGGAAACAACAGAGCCTGCTGCTTCATCGGTGGTGAGGAGACCCAGCCTCACCGCAGAGCTGAATCAGGGTGGGGAATGGCAGTGCACACAAAATCTAGAAAGAGAAGGAAAATTCTATCTGTCCCACTGGCCCCTTCCTGTAACAGCCTCCCAGGAATCCTGACAGGAGGCTGCCCATGAACACCAACATGTGTGTGTGCATGTGTGTGCACGTGTGTGCACTGCATGTCCAGCAATCTCCTTACAAAGATGGCACGAGAGCCTCCCTGGGGGTGCAGCGGGTTGAGCACTGCACTCTGAAGCATCTGCAGCCACTGCAGCTCAGGTTCGATCCCCGGCCAGGGAGGGGACCCACATGGCGCAGCAGACCTCTCCTGCCTCACCCACTGCTCCCCTCAACAGTGTGTTTCAGTCCATCTGCCTGTTCTGCTCCCCACTCTGTCTCTGGTGAATTCTCTCACCTCCTGCACCTCTGGCTTGTATACCCCAGTTCTTATATGCATAAATAAATCCTTTTAAAAAAACAAACAAAACAAAGATGGCATGAAAGACAGGCGCTGCACTTGTCTCAGACAACGGACCTAGCTGGGCATCTTTTTTCTCAGCTGGCTCAGATGTTCCCCCTTCTTTTTAATGGCTACGTGGTATTCCATTCTGTGGCTGGAGCTGTGCACAGCACCTTTCACCAGATCTCGAGAGTTGATGTCCGCAGCCCACAGGAGTGGCTCTGTGTAGCTGGAAGGAATGCAACTGTAAGAGATGGGGCCACAACGGTGGCTGTGGGAACACTGTCCAGGGCTTCGTTGCCAATGAGGCAGCTCCATGAAAGTCATACATTTCATTCATCTTTGGGGCACCAACTGCCTTGGTATCCACGCCCCACAGTAACCTGCTTGGGTGGGTTGCCACAAGAACCACCTTTTCAGTGAAGCTCAAACGGGGGCAGGGGGTCCTTCACTACTTCTAGTAAAGTCAAGCTTGTGGCCCAGAGCCCTTGCCCTCATGCCACATACAGCCTGGTCAGCCTCAGACCCCGGGCAGTTTGGGACCTTATTGGCACCCAGGTCTAGTCTGTCCAGGCAGGGTGTGAGGGCTGGGTCTCGGCTCAGACCTCAGACCTCAGCCACCACCCAATCCTGGCCACCTTGGAAAGCATCTCAATTCATCAACAGCCATATATAAGGGATTCCTCAAATCAAGAAAAAGACAAACAACCTGATGGAAATAGGCGAGAAGAGCCTTTCACAGACAACAGTCAATAATCATTGCAAGAGAGTGAGGAATGCCTTTAAACCCACCCTGTTCTCCCTGGGTCTCCACTCTCACTGCTTCCCCATGGCTGCTGCTAGAGGCCCAGAGATGGAATTACTGGAAAATAGTTCCCTGGTTTGGATCCCCGCTGGCCCACACCCCATGCCATTCCTGGCGCGTGGGACAGCAGCGGACACCTGCTCCAGCAGCTGCCCAAACACTCAGGCCTTTCTGCCTCTCCTGCTCTTTGCTGCCTGGTCCCTTTTTCTTGCTTATTTTTTCCTAGAATTTCATGTGGAGAAGCTGTCCAGCTTGCAGGAAATTGGAAAGATTGGTACCACAAGTCCTTGTATGCCCTTGCCCACAGTCATCATCAGTTAACATTTCGCTGCATTTGCTTTGTCATTTTTCCTTGCTAATTTTATTACCATTAACATTTTTGCTGAACCATTTGACAGTAATTCACAGACATTTTAACCCTTTGCCCCTAAAGGCTTCCAAGTGTATCTCCTGGAAAGAAGACTGTTCTCTTGGATAACTTCAGCGCAGTCATCAAATCCAGAAGGTTTTATATTATATAGTGATGGCCTAGGGTTGTCTGATTTAATAAATCAAAATGCAGGATACCCAGTTAAATGTGAATCTCAGAAAAACAACAAATAACTTGTTAGTGTAAGTATGCGCCATGTAGTGTTTATTCTCCAGAAATGTGGAGGCTCATGGAAGGGATTTCCAGGTGCTGTGTGCCCCCTCACCCACTCCTGCCCATCAGCAGGAACCCCTTAGTCAAGTTCCCCCTAAACAGGCTGGGAATGGGGTGAGGGTTTTTTTTTTCATCCTGAGCCAATATCTCCCACTGGGAGTAGAAGGTGGAAAGAGGATGAAATAGCCAGACCTGAGTCTTGTGTCCATCACAAACCAGTTGCTGTGGCCAGGGATGTGCAGTGCTGAGATTGTCCAGAGTCAGTTCAGGGACCCACAGACAGGAACAGAGTGAACTCAACTGAACCATCTAGAATGAGAGGAGGGATAAGTGACTCCCCATTGAAGTGCAGGTTACTTTAACAGAAGAGATAGATGCTGGGCTGAAAAAATAACATCTCTTTCTCTCTCTTCCTCTCTCTGGGGGTGTGTATGTGTACAAGAATGTCCTCCAGTGCCCAGTAAAAAGAACCTCATCTCAACTGGCATACCAACTATGGGATTTGTCATGTCACTAGGTGAAAAAGGCCTGGAAGATTCTCTCAACACTCCTGGACAAATGAGGCTGTCCCTGCGTCTCACTCTTCTCCCCAGGTTTGAGATTCTCTCGGTCTCCAGGGCTTGCCCTCCATTCTCCAAGACACAGCTCTCTCCATCAGGAGACCCTGAACTTCCCTAAAGTTCAGCAGCCAGTTTCCCAGGGACCAAGACAAGCGCCAGGCCTGCTGAGGGCTTGGCCTGGAACTGGACCTGGCACAGAGATGCTCCAGCTGCATTTGATTGGTCAGGTCAAGTCACATGACCGGCCCCGGCCCCAGACTCCTAGATGGGAGAAGCCACCTGCCTGCAGAGAGAGGGGGCAGACAAGGGTGGGCATCTTCGGAGGCTCAGCCACATCTTCTCTTCCATCCTTCTCAGGAAGGAAAAGGTGAAGGAAAACAGAATACAGACCCAAGAGGTTACACCGTTTTGTTCTCCCATTACACTCGAACCTACACCTTCACAGGGTCTTTGTAGGGTTAGAGAAATCAGGTCTTTCCACCCGCCCACCACTGTGATGATGGACACCTGCGGTACTGCAAGCTATTCCTAGGTGGGCATGCGCAAGTGGGCGCACCTGAGTTGGACACGGGCTTATATGGGCGGTGTCATGAGGACGCCAGTAACAAGCAACAGCAGCAGTAGCAAAGCGTATACCTGGCCACCTCTGACAATAAAAAGCATAAAAGCCACCGAGGGCTTCCAAGACTCCTTCCTTTACCCCCATCTGCTAGAACAATCCAGAACTTGCTCAGTGCTGGGCCTCCCTGGTGGCACAGCGGGTTGAGCACCGCACTGTGAAGCATCCGCTGCACAGCAGCACAAGTTTGATCCCCGGCCAGGGAAGGGACTCACATGGCGTAGCAGACCTCTCCTGCCTCCCTGCTGCTCCCCTCAGCAGTGGGTTTCAGTGGATCTGCCTGTTCTGCTCCCTCCTCTGTCTCTGGTGAATCCTCTCACCTCCCGTGACTCTGGCCTTTACCCCAGCTCCTGAATGATAAATAATATTAATAAATAAATAAAGCAGAACTTGCTCGGTGCCCCTTCCTGGCACTACAGTCTTGCTCCTGAAAGTGGCTTTGTCCTTCACCTTGCAGGTAAGCACACAACACCTGCACTTCACTGAACACCCCTGGGAGACAGAAACGGGGAAGTTGTCACCCCTGGAAAGGGAAACTGGGAGTCCAGGGAGCAAAACTGGGAGCGGTTTGTTATTCGTCGTATGCACTTTAGAATTCTGTACTTGGCCACAAATACATCTGTTGTAACTGACCTAACCACAGCCACGCAGTACCAAGAGGCAGACGGGACTCACGCCCATGTCTGCAACCGGGGCCGCAGCGCATTCCCCGGGATCATGGGAAGCTATGTAAATCTGCCATTTTTCCCTAAATCGACCCACCCGGGCGCTGCTGGGACAAAAAAGAGGGAGCCGGAATCCCAAGGAGAGCAGATACCTGCATTGCAGCAACGTAAGTCATCGCTGCAATCTTACAGAGGCTAGCCCCACCCCCACCCGCACCCTGGCCTCCCCGAGTCTCCATTCTTCGTCGGGAAAATGGAGGTGATCGTGGTCATTTCCTGAGTCTGGGTCTTGTCCTGAGGCTTCCAAATACCGCAGAGGTGGGGTGTCAGAACACACGGGGCTCCTGGGGTGTCCAGCCAGCCTGCTAGGGAAGGTGACCGGCTCCGGTTATGTGTGCTCCGGTTACCCCAGGCCACCGTCACGTCACCCGCTGAGGGTGGGGCACTTGGGCATTCGAGGGGGGAGTGCATGACCTTCGGTAGCTCTTTTCTGCTTCTCACCTGTGGAGTGGACCAAGGAGTGTTTTTTCAGCCCTTTCTGGCCCTGGCATTCCGAGTCAGGCCCTTCTGGGCTAAGCATCTACATGCTCCTAGTGTCCCAGCATGCCCTGGTACGGGAGGGCCTGGGATGGCACCAGGGCTGGCCAGGAGTGTCTGACACCCCTCTGTGGTCCCCCCCCTTCCCACTGGAGACTGGCGTCCTTGCCCACATCCTCTGGGTCTGCTTCAGGAATGTTGGGAACTTGAGATTCACAACGCTAGGCCTGGCTCCAAAAACACAACCTCAAGCAGAAAAATTCCAGGCCAAAGCAATTTCCAACTTGGCACAGGAGACAGTCTGCCTGGACAGGGGTGGGAGAGCAGTTTGGACCTAGAGAAGGGTCCGCAGGCTCCCCAGCACAGTGGAGCCCTGCCCCAACCCCTCCCCCCACACACACCCCTCTCCCCCTTCCACTTTGTCTCTGGCTCCCAGAACTGGGAAGGGACACATTTGTGGTTTAACCCCTTCCCCCCTTCCTGTGTTATCTGGAGATGTCCAGCTGGCCATTGCCTTTGTTGCCATGACACCGTCTTCCTCCCTCCTTCCCGCCCACCTGAATGACCAGGTAAGTGGGAAAGATGTAGAACATCTAAAAAATATGCTGGGCCTCCCTGGTGGTGCAGCAGGTTGAGCACTGCACTGTGAAGCATCCGCACACAGCAGCACAAGTTCGATCCCCAGCCGGGGAGGGGACCCACACGGCGCAGCAGACCTCTCCTGCCTCCCCTGCTGCTCCCCTTAGCAGTGTGTTTCAGTCGATCTGCCTGTTCTGCTCCCCACTTTGTCTCTGGTGAATCCTTTCACCTCCCACGCCTCTGGCCTGTACCCCAGCTCTTATATGCATAAATAAATCTTTTTTAAAAGTAAAAAAATATGCAATAAAAGGGAGTGGAAGTCGTCCAGAGTCATGGAAAATAAAAGCTCTCCAAAGTCCATCTGCTGTTTCCTGCTCCTCCTGACAATTCTCTCTGGTCTCTGTTCCAAACTGGCATTGTCTGGAGGGAGGGAGGCAGCTTCGGGGGCAGAAGTGATTGGATTTGAGGTGGGTGGAGGAGGAAATCCTTCTCCTTGGGGCCTTAACCAAAAATACTACTGATCTTTTCCCAGAAGATAAACAGTAGGTGTATTAATAGCGACGATAAATTCTGTGACCGCGGGAATCAGCTAGTGGCAACTGCATGAAAACAGCTGGCACTTTGTGCCCCTGCTCTGTTCTTCATGCTCCAGTTATCTGTGCCCGGATTCCCGTGGCCTTCAGGCTCAAGACCTGCTCTGCCATTTCTTGGCTGTGTGTCCTTGAGGAGACCACTTAACCTCTCTGAGCTCAGACACCAGCACAGCGCCAAGAGGAATGATGTCCTTCCGTCCGCTCTCTGGGTATTGCCATCAGGAGCAAGTGTAATTGAAAGGACTTTGTAGGGCCTCCCTGGTGGCACAGCGGGTTGAGCGCTGCACTGTGAAGTATCCGCTGCACAACAGCATGAGTTCGATCCCCAGCCAGGGAGGGGACCCACACGGCGCAGCAGACCTCTCCTGCCTCCCCGCTGCTCCCCTCAGCAGTGTGTTTCAGTCCATCTGCCTGTTCTGCTCCCCACTCTGTCTCTGATGAATCCTCTCACCTCCTGCGACTCTGGCCTGTGCTCCAGCTCTTGTGTGCATACATAAATAAATGTTTTTTTAAAAAAGAAAGGAGTTTTCAGAGTGCTTGTAAATTGCACACCATAGACATGTCATGTATTCCATTCGTGGTTCTCACCTCCCAAACAGTTTCATCCGTTGTCTCAGAACTGATTCTCCAGCTCTGCTCTCTGGTTCTCCCACCCCATGAGTATATCCTTTTTTTTTTCCATCTCTGGGCCACCCCTTGTTGATAAGGGTGAGAAGCAGCCACACCCAGAATATCTTGATAGTGGAGAGCAAGATGCCCCAGCAAGAAACCCAGCTCCCGACAACAGCGATGATTCCTCTGGCAAATTACTTCCCTTCACTCCCCCATCTGAAAAAACAATAAACTGTTCAACTTCAAAATACTTCCAGTATTTTGGCTTCCCCCATCTGAAAAGTGGTCAAATGATGGTTATTTTTTTTTAAGATTTATTTATTTATGCACTGGGGTATAGGACACAGGTGTGGGGGTGGTGAAAGGATCCACCAGAGACAGAGCAGGGAGCAGAACAGGCAGATGGACTGAAACACACTGCTGAGGGGAGCAGCGGGCGAGGCAGGAGAGGTCTGCTGCGCCACGTGGATCCCCTCCCTGGCCGGGGATTGAATTCATGCTGCAGTGGCTGCGGATGCTTCATAACACGGTGCTTAACTCTTTGTACCACCAGGGAGGCCCTAAATGCCCAATTCTTGTCTGTCATTCTGACTTCCTTTAGATAAAAGGTTCCAGGCCCCTATTTACAGATTAGGAAATGGAGGCTTATGGGGCCTCCCTGGTGGCGCAGTGGGTTAAGCAACGCACTTTGAGGCAAACCGCAGCCACTGCAGCACGAGTTCGATCCCTGCCGCCAGCTGAGGAGGGGACCCACATGGCGCAGCAGACCTCTCCTGCCTTGCCTGTTGCTCCCCTCAGCAGTGTGCTTCAGTCAATCTGCCTGTTCTGTCTCTAGTGAATCCTGTCACCCCCCACACACACACCTCTGGCCTGTACCCCAATGATTGTATAAATAAATCTTTAAAAACAAAAAGGAAATGGAGGCTCAAAGAGGTAGAGTGAGTCATTCACATCAGTTAACTTCTGGACTTTCGGCCAAGAGGGAGGGTTCATCCCCAGCGCTCACCCCCAGCACCTCGCATCAGTCTGCTTGCCCTTCACAGGTTGGAGGAGACTTGGGCACACGTGCCGCTGGGCTGGCAGGGACCGAGCCCAGGCCAAGACCCGTGTGCTGGTGCTGGCACAGCCGGCTGCTGCCCGGGAGTGTCCGCAGCTCGCTGCCAGCCCAGCCTGGCGGGTGGTGTGGGTGGGTCTGAGGAGACTCTGATTCGGCCCTGAGATTGTCGCTGGAAGCCCCCAGCCCCTCAAGGCCAGAGGGGGCTTCAAGGACGGGATGCCAGCCCTGAGGACCTTCCAGATGGACTGGGATTGAAAGAGCCTTCTCCCTCCTGCACGCACCTTCCCTTGCTCCCCCCATGACAGCTGTCAGACCAGAACTTTTCTCCTAATTTGCACCAAGATGAGTCTGGAGTCTAAGGAGGAATCACCAAAAAGGCCAGAAAACATAATCACTGAGAAAGGGGGTGGGGGAACATTCTTTTTTTTTTTTTAAAGATGTATTTATGCGTACAAGCACTGGGGTACAGGCCAGAGTCGTGGGAGGTGAGAGGATCCACCAGAGACAGAGTGGGGAACAGAACAGGCAGATCAACTGAAACACACTGCTGAGGGGAGCAGCGGGGAGGCAGGAGAGGTCTGCTGCGCCATGTGGGTCCCGTCCCTGGTCGGCGGCAGGGATCGAACTCGTGCTGCAGTGGCTGCAGTCTGCTTCATAGTGCGTTGCTTAACCCACTGCGCCACCAGGGAGGCCTGGGGGGCATTCTGGTTAAAAAAATAATAAACTGTTCAACTTCAAAATACTTCTGATTCTCAAAAGCAGTCTCAGGTGCCTCGTGGGCCTTGGAAATGCAATTACCCTCCAAAAGCTGACCGTTTGCCAGGTTTACCAAAAAACAAACCAAATCAAATAAAACAACAACTACCTCAGCCCAGTAACTGAGTTTCAGATAAACAACAAATACCTTGTTGGTATGAATCTGTCCTACACCATAGCTAGGATATATTAATGTGTTCTTTACCATTTACCTTATTATTTAGCATGTGTTAAATATTGTATTGGATATGTTAATACTAAAATATCAACTGTCACTTATCTGAAATATGGGCCGCTTCTACTTCGTCCGGCAACTCCATCAAGAAGTAAAAAGAGGGTCTCCCCTGGTGGCGCAAGGGGTTAAGCACCGCACTATGTAGCAAACCGCAGCCACTGCAGCACGAGTTCGATCCCCAGCCAGGGAAGTGACCCACATGGCGCAGCAGACCTCTCCTGCCTCACCCGCTGCTCCCCTCAGCAGTGTATTTCAGCCAGTCTGCCTGTTCTGCTCCCCACTGTCTCTGGTGAATCCTCTCACCCTCCACACCTCTGGTCTGTACCCCAGTTCTTGTATGCATAAATAAATCTTTTTTTTAAAAAAAAAGGAAGTAAAAAGAGGCCCAAGGTCCTTGGGATTGTTCAACAGCCAGTGACACCCATCCCTCCCTTCCCCCCATTACCCCCTGCAGGCTCTTTTTTTCAGAGTTTTGGGTTTGTTTACTTAAAGAAGAGAACCTAGCAGTCCCTCATGTCTGGCACAGGGAGGGAAACAAGAAATATTTACTGAATGATGGGTGTCCTGCTGGATGCCGGGTCCTGGGGTCCCCAACATCATAATCTACAGGGGTGGGACCCAGAGCTGGGATGGTGATGCCTCTATGTCTGCTGGCTGAATCTGTGGGAGCAAAACCCCAGAATACAGAGGGCAGAATGAAGCTGTGCATGTATTTGCAAGTTTGGGTGCCCCTGAGTCTCAGGTTGTTCAAGAGTCAACTGTATAAGGATTGTGGGATTATTGCTTCATATGCGCTCCCTTCCCAAGATAACCTTTAGAGATCACTGTCCACACAACATTATCTTGTACCAACAAGGACAGGTAAATACCCAGCTTGATAACAGCTGCCATCTGGTGGCGAAGTTTAGAAGGACTCCCTCCAGACTACCTAAATCTGCTTTTGATGGCTGGTTTTATAATGGGCAGAGTGATGATGGGAGATGGGATGATGGTGATGGTGGTGGTGATGGTGATGGTGGTGGTGATGGCGATGACTAGATATAGTTACTGAGCTTCGACAATATGTAGGATGTATTGTAAACATTATTACTTAATTTAGGGGCCTCCCTGGTGGCACCATGGGTTAAGCACCGTGCTGTGAAGCATCCGCAGCCACTGCAGCACGAGTTCGATCCCTGCCGCCAGGGCAGGTGACCCACATGGCGCAGCAGACCTCCCCTGCCTCACCCGCTGCTCCCCTCAGCAGTGTATTTCAGTCTGCCTGCCTGTTCTGTTCCCCACTCTGTCTCTGGTGGATCCTATCATCCGCCACACCTCTGGCCTGTACCCCAGTTCTTGAATGCATAAATAAATAAATCTTTTAAAAAGTACTCCATTTAATTCTCGCAATAATTGTTCAAGGTAGGTGTTTTTGTTTCCATTTAACAGGTAAGAAAACCAAGCTTCAGAGAGGTCAAGTAACTTGCTCAAGGTCACACAACTGGGAAGACAATGATGCAGGATATGAAGTCAGCTCTTTATGGACACAAAACCCATATTTGCCTTATGCACTGGTGTTAAATCCAATTAATATTCTACTTTCCATTTAAAATAGCAAAATATAGGCCCTCCCTAGTGGAGCAGGGGTTAAAGACACAGCACTATCAAGTTGTCACCAGCCACTGCAGCATGAGTTTGATACCTGGCCAGCCAGGGAGCTGACCCACATGGCACAGCAGACCTCTCCTGTCTAGCCTGTTTCTCCCCTCAGCAGTGTATTTCAGTTGATCTGCCTGTTCTGCTCCCCACAGTTCTGGTGGATTCTCTCACCCCCTGCACCTCTGGCCTACACCTCAGTTTTTGTATGCATAAATAAATAAATCTTTAAAAAATAAAACAGCAAAAAATAATAATTTCTATAAGCAGGACAATACTGTGGCCTCCATGATAGACAGCCTTCTAAAATGACTCCCAATCATATATTCCTTGAGGTTCCTGTATATTCTGCTCCCCTTGAGTGTGAGCTAGACTCGCTGATTTACTTCTTAAAAACAGAATACAGTTGGGGCCTCCCTAGTGGTGCAATGGGTTAAGTACCACACTATGAAGCATCTGCAGCCACTGCAGCACAAGTTCAATGCCCTGCCAGGGAGCTGACCCACATGGCACAGCAGGCCTCTCCTGCCTCACCTGCTGCTCCCCTCAGCAGTGTATTTCACTCCATCTGCCTGTTCTGCTCCCCACTCGTCTCTGGTAAATCCTCTCACCTCCCTCAACTCTGACATGCACCCCAGTTCTTGTCTGTGTAAAAAATTAATTTTTTTAAAAAGAAAAAAAGCTCAGAATACAGCAAAACTGATTAGTTTCTAAGCAACGTTACAAAAGGGACACCACCAGTGAAATACCATTTCACAGGCATCATGCTATTGTAAAAAGGGAAAGAAAAGCAGAAAACAAGCATTGATGGATGTGGAGAAATTGGAACCGGTGTGAGTCGGCGGTGAGAACGTTAGATGGTACAGCTGCTGGGGAAAACATCATGGCAGCTCCCCAAAGAGTTAAATAAAGAATTACCACTTGGCACAGTAGCTCCACTGCTAGGAATATCCCAAAGGAATTGAAAGCAGGGACTCAGGGCCTCCCTGGTGGCGCAGCAGGTTGAGCACTGCACTGTGAAGCATCCCCCACACATCAGTGTGAGTTCGATCCCCCGCCCATGGAGAGGACCCACATGGGGCAGCAGACCTCTCCTGCCTCGCCCGCTGCTCCGCTCAGCAGTGTGTTTCAGTCCATCTGCCTGTTCTGCTCCCCACTCTGTATCTGCTGAAAACTCTCCCCTCCTGTGACTCTGGCCTGTACCCCAGCTCTTGTATGCATAAATAAATAAATCTTAAAAAAAAAAAAAGAAAGAAAGCAGGGACTCAGGTGGCTGTGCACACGTGTTGCTTACTAGACCCGAAAGGTGGAAGTGACCCAAGTGTGCATGAGCAGAGGAGTGCATAGCAAGAGTGAGGTCCGGGCATGCAATGGACCAGTGCTCCGCCTTAAAACCAAGGAAACTCTGACACAGACTGTAACACTCATGAGCCATAAAGACATGTGATGAGTGAAATAAGCCAGACACAAAAAGTCAGAAATGTCTGATTCTACTCACACTTATATGAGCTGCTGGAGTCATCAACTTCATAGCAACAGATAGTGAAAAGGAGGCTGCCAGAAAGGGGGTGGGGGTGGGGATGGAGAGTCCTTTCATGAGTATTGGGTTTTAGTTTTGCAAGATGAAAAGAGTTCTAGGGACTGAGCTCAGCTAATACGAATGTATTTGACCCGCCCGAGCACTGCACAAAATGGTTAAGATGGCAAGTTTTGTGTTGTGTGCTTTTTTATCACAATTGTTTTTAAATAAAACCAGGAGTGAAATGCTGACACCTGCTGCAATATGGCTAGACATTACGCTCAGTGAATAAATCCAGCCACACAATGACAAGTAGTTCACTATTCCACACGTGTGAGGCGCCTGAATCAAGTTCATGGAGACAGAGTGAAGCAGCGGTCGCTGGAGTTGGGGGGTTGAGGGAAGGGAGGAGGAGGAGTGGGAGCTAGTGTTCAGTGTGGACAGAGTTTCTGTTTGGGATGATGAAAAATCTCCAGGAAATGGATGGTGGTGATGGTTGTGCAATATGGTGAGTGTACTTCAGGCCACAGAACTTTGTACCCTTAAAAGTGGTTAAATGGCAAATTTTGTGTTACACATGCCTATATAGCACAATAATAAAAAATTAATAATTTTTAAAAACCTTTATTTATTTATGCACACAAGAGCTGGGGTACAGATCAGAGACGCAGGCGGTGAGAGGATTTACCAGAGACAGAGTGGGGAACAGAATAGGCAGATCTGCTGAAACACACTGCTGAGGGTAGCAGCAGGCGAGGCAGGAGAGGTCTGCTGCCTCATGTGGGTCACCTCCCTGGCCAGGGATCGAACTTCTGCTGCAGTGGCTGCGGATGCTTCATAGCGCGGTGCTCAATCTGCTGCACCACCAGGGAGGCCCCCAAATTAATAATTTGTAAAAGACCAATTGGCTTGCTGGCTCTCGAGCTCTCTCCCGCTTGGTGATATAGGCAGCGGCCTTCTTGTGAGTCCCCCTGTGGAGAGACCCATATGGCAGGGAGCCGAGACCTTGGCCCAACAGAACCACCCATGGGTGGCCCTGGGAGTGGATCTTGCTCCGACTGAATCTCGAGGGGATCAGCCTTGAGGGTGGAACTGGGGTCACAACAGAGGGTGTGGGCATTTGGCCAGGAAGATGGTTACCCGTGGCAGAGGAGCTGAGGGTGGCGGGGGCACATAGGGCTGTGGACTGTAGGAGGAAGAAGGGGGTCCTGACTGAATCCCACCCTGTGTGGCCCCAGGGATGTGTGTTTGGGGACTGCTGCTCTAGTGATCACCAGGGAAACGAACTGAGGAGACGCAAGCAGAGTCTAGCAGGTGGGTGTGCGGGCGTTCGCTCTAAAACTGATTCAGTTTTCCTGCTGGCTTGAAATTTTCATAATAAGGTGTTGGGAAAATTGGGCCTTCCTGGTGGTGCAGCAGGTTGAGTGCCTCACTGTGAAGCATCCTTGGCACAGCAGTGGGAGTTCGATCCCCAGCCAGGGAGGGGACCCACGTGGCGCAGCAGACCTCTCCTGCCTCGCCTGCTGCTCCCCTCAGCAGTGTGTTTCAGTCCATCTGCCTGTTCTGCTCCCCACTCTGTCTCTGGGGACTCCTCTCACCTCCCGCTACTCTGGCCTGTACCCCAGCTCTTGTGTGCATAAATAAATAAATCTTTAAAAAAAATAAGGTGTTGGGAAAATAATAAGGGAAGGAAGTGGTAGGAATGGAGGCAAAGAGACAAAGGACATGAATGAACAGGTCTGAGAGAGACCCTCCACAGACTCGGGCACCTCGTAGACCCCGTGGCTGTCATGCAGGCCGGAACTCTTGCTTTCCATATGAGGAAGTGGTCACCACCTCAAGGCCACCAGTCAGAAGCTGTGGCAATGCTCCCACCACAGCACCAAGCTGCCCAGTGTCCTGACTGCAAAACAACTCTGGCTTCTCCCAAGGAACCTTCTTCATGCAGGAAGTTCTGTGCCTCTGACACATGCAGATGGGAAAAGGCAGGGGCAGGCAGGGCTGAGGGAGAGCCCCATGCAGGAGGGGGGTGTTCAAAAATATATAGATGGGAGACTGGCCACAAGCAACAGGAAATTCCCTCCATGGTCCTTGCAGAAGGGATCTATTCGACAGCCTCTCCAGGAAAGAGTAAGCCAGGTTGGTCAGTATGTCATCATCTAGCCAGGATGCCCCTTCCCACCAAGGCATAACTCAGGGTGCACAGATGTGAAGGGAGTTAGAACCCCCCCATTGGTGTCCCGGACACACCCAGCTGCACCCTCACTCTGGGCCGGGTAGCAGGAGATATCAGGCGGGCTGCTTGGAGCCTCAGTTTTTCAGTCTTCCCACCTGTGAAAGGATTTTCCTCACCCATAAATGTTCCTCTCGGGCCTCCCTGGTGGCCCAGTGGGTTAAGCAACGCACTATGAAGCAAACCGCAGCCACTGCAGCACAAGTTCGATCCCTGCTGCCGGCCAGAGTGGGGACCCACATGGCACAGCAG